>PVJL010007603.1:0-75978 GCA_004026885.1 Lyroderma lyra | reverse complement strand
CGCAGACACGAAAGGAGCCGAACCTCCCGCGGCGGCGGAGAATCAGGGGGATAACTCAGCCGTGGAGGTTCCCCCCAGAGGAGGGAGGGACCCCAGCCCCATGCCAGGCTCCCCAGCCCGGAGCACTGGTGCTGGGAAGAGGAGCCCCACAACATCTGACTGTGAGAAACAGTGGGGACTGCGATCGTCCGGGTGGGACGGAAGGCTCCGGGAATCCCAGATGTCCCCTTACAGTGCCCACGCAGACTCAGTCACTCGTGGGTACTCACCCTGGGCTCCGGCAGAGGGACGCGACTCCAGGGGTGTCGGAGGCAGACGGAGGTGAGTGGCTTTGGAGCGAGGGCTGGAGGACAGCCGCAGTTTTTCCTGGCTGCACCTCCTTCCCAAGCAGCCGGCTGGTGGGCGCCATCTTTCCTGTGTTGCGCCCGCCCCAACACGGCCAAATCTGAACCTGATTGGTCTGTTGAGCTCTGCTGGCTCCACCCTGCTGACTCACTGGGACCCCATCTCACCCACTCTGCCAACACCAGAGGCACTTTCTCCAGTGAGCAGCCAGCCCCACCCACACTGCAATCTTCCTTGGAAAACTCTTTAAGTCTGCAGGCCCCTGGCTGGCAGTGACCAGCAATGGTGTGCTCTGAGACTTTTGCTGAGTAGCTCCAGGCACAGCACTGGCATCAAACCAGAATCTACAGGAGCACCCAGTTCAGGTGACCAGAGAGACGGTGCCAGGGCCCCACAGGCACCTTCTACATCAGGCTATCCAGCAATTCCGGGAGACGTAGCAGATCTACCTAATTCATAGAAACAAATACAGACAGGCATCCAAAGTGAGGAAACAAAAAAAAAGAGCTCAAATAAAAGAAGAGCAGAAAAAATTGCAGGAAAAAACTAAACAACATGGAGGCAAACAACCTATCAGATACAGAGCTCAAAATGATGATTTTAAGGATACTTAAAGAACTTAGTAAAAACTTCATCAGAGAAACAGCAAGCATAAAGAAAGACATAGAAACCATAAAAAAGGACCAGTCAGAAATGAAGAATACAATAACTAAAATTCAGAATGCAATAGAAGGAATCACCAGCAGCAGAAAACATCCAGTCAGAACAGCAAAAAGAAAAAAGAATCCAAGAAAATGAGGCAAGTTTAAGGGGCCTCTGGGACAACATCAAGCACAAAAGTCCATCATAGGAGTCCTAGAAGGAGAAGAGAGAAAGCAAAGAACTGAGAACCAGAAATAATGACTGAAAACTTCCCTAACCTGGTGAAGGAAAAAGACATTTGAGCCCAGGCAGCACAGAGAGTCCCAAACAAGATAAACCCAAGGCCCACACCAAGACACATTATAATTACAATGGCAAAGCTTAAAGACAAAGACAGAATACTAAAAGTAGCAGCAGAAAAACAACTAGTCACTTATAAGGGAGCTCCCATAAGGCTGTCAGCTGATTTCTCAACAGAAAATTTGCAGGGCAGAGGGGAGTGGCAGAAAACATTCAATGTGATGAAAAGCAAGGACCTACGACCAACATCACTCTGCCCAGCAAGGAGTTCATCACCACCACACCATACTACAAGGAATGTTAGAGGGACTGCTTTAAGACGGGGCGCGGTCTGGGGGGAGCAAAATTATGAACAATAATTGGCAATAGGTACACATCAACAATTATCTTCCATTTAAACGGATTAAAAGCTCCAGTGAAAAGACATGGAGGGTATTGCACTGAGTGGAGTGTCGAACAGACGCAAGTTGACTTTGCCGATAGCTGAAATCCAAAGAAGAAAATAAACAAATGGAAGGGGAACAGCCTCACAGATACAGAAAACAGGTGGTTTGTTGCCAGGTGGGAGGAGGGTTGGGGGAGGGGGTGAAATGAGGGGAGGGGATTGGGAAGTTCAGTTTGGGGGTTACAAAGTAGTAGTTATGGGGATACAGGGTATAACATGGGACTATAATCAATAATGTTGCAATAACTGTGGGTGGCCTCCGATGGGTACTAGGTTTGCTGGGGTGATGGGAGGAGGGTGGGAGGTGGGTGAAAAAGGGAAAGACATCAACAAGTCCAAATTCATAGTCACAAAACAGTCACAGGGAGGCAAAGTGCAGCACAGGGCATAGGGTCAACAACCTTGTAATAACTATGTGTGGTGTCAGAGGGGACCAGATGTATCGGAATGAGGATTTTGTAAGTTATATAAAAGTCTCATCACTATGATGTACACCTGAAACCAATATAAGATTGTATGTCAAATGTCATTGAAAAATAAAAATAAATGAGAAAAAAAAAAGCATCTAAATTGGAAAGGAAGAAGTAAAACCATCGTTACTCGCAGATAATATGATGGGCTAAAGAAAATCCTAAAGACTCAACTGAAAAAACAACTGTTGGAACTAATCACCTGATTCAGTAAAGCTGCAGGATACAAAATCAACCTAGAAAGATCAGTTGCATTTCATCAGATGGGAAATAGACCCGGTGGGGTTTATCACTATGTAAGGTCTGTAAATGTCTAAGCAGTAGATTGTCTTGCCCATATGAAACCAATAAAATTAATAAGTAAATAAATAAAGTATGCAAACCTTAAAATTATCTAAAATTCATTAGGCATATTAGGTGCAACTTACACAACAGAATTTTTAAATAAGTTTATTTGCAAATTAAGCCATTTTTATCAAAACAATAATCAGAAGTCTCAAAATTCAATGTAACAGTTATTATAACTTGTAAATGAAAAGAAATAAAAACGTAATATTGCCCCCCCAAAAAAATCAGTTGCATTTCTATACATTGAAATATCTGAAAATGAACTAAAACTATCCTTTTCCCAATAGTATCAAAAACAAAAAATTATCCAGGAATAAGTTAAACCAAGAAGGTAAAAGATCTGTACACTGAAAACTACAAGACTGATGAAAAAACCTGAAGAAGGCACAAAAAAATGCAAACATACCCCGTGTTCAGGGATCGAATCAAAATCCCTACTATGCAAAGCCATCTATAGACATGATGCAACTCCTATCAAAATTCCAAATGGCCCAAATTGCTCCTTGAAAGAGACATTCTATGTATTCAGCCCACCACAGCCCCCCACCACCTCCCGGTAACACTGCAGTCACCCCGGAAACATACTGCCCACGTGATGAGATGTAGACTGGGTCTGCACCTGATTCTCCAAAAGCAGCAACACTGGGGCCAGCAGGTCAGGGAGAGGGATCGTGGAATGACCTGTACAGCCAGGAATGGCGCCGGGGTGCGGGGAAGGTGGGGCTCTAGTCCTCTGTGCCTGCGCCCCGGCTTCTGCGGGGGGCTGGAGGAAGGCGAGGGTGGAAGCTTACTGCGGGAGGAGGGAGAGGGTCCCAGGAGCATAGCCTTTGGTAGGAAGGCAAGGAGACCCAAACCTCTGGGGCCGCGGGGGTCCAGGGATAGCTGCCTTGGTGGTCCTTAGAAAGAACCCCCTACCCAAGTTCTATGTGAGACCTGCTCCCAGATCCCTCAGACTGGGCCAGGCACCTCTCTTGGGTCACTACGGGCCCTGGGCATCCCCTCCCAGAACCCTGACTTCAGGGTGCCAAGTTCTTGCCCGTCTTCCAACTCCCTCCCCGGCCTGGGGTCTCCGAGGGCGCTGGGACACAGGGCCAGGAGTGAATGGGAGAAGGGGAGCGAACAAGGCTGGGGGGGGGGGGAGGAGGAGGAGGAGGAGGAGAGGGGCGGGGCTTCCTCCTGCACTGCCCGCCTCGGCCCCCGCGCCCCTCAGCGCTAGGCCCCAGCGAGGAAGCCGGCAGACAGGCGTCCGGACAGCCGGGCGCGGTGACTCAGAGGCCATCTGTTATTTAATGAGAAGATGACAAGCCGCTTGGCGCGTTCCCCCTCTTCTCTTCAATATGGCAAATCGAAAAATGTGACTTTCTCGATCTATATTTTAATGATTCTGACTTGCTCACTCTTATTTCTCTTAATTCAGTGGTAAATAAAGCTGCGGTTTGCCCAGGAATTCCTGTGGGGTTTCTTTTCATTTGGCTTTGGGGGGTGGGGGGCGGGGAAGGGGGGCTTTGCCAGGTTAAACCCTTCCTGACGGCCTCTGGAAGGGGCCACCCCGAATCACAGAAAATGGGGCCCTGGAAAGTCCCCCTACTCCAGCCCACCTCAGAGAGGACAGGCCACTGCCCGGCTGACAAGCTGGCCCTGCAGTGAGTGCAGAGGCGCCTGAGGCGGCGCCACCCCCGGCGGGCTCCGCCCCTGACCCTGCGCGGCCCTGGGCCGCCCCGCTACCTCCCACCTGGGGTTCGGGGCTGTGGAAGGAGGGAGGCCCGGCCAGGTCCCAAGGGTCCACGTGCCGTGGGATTCCAGCCTGCTGACACTCAGCCGGGCGGTTCTGGATTCTTCTGGATTTTGCAGCGGGTTGGACGAGCCCGTGTCCCAGTGGTTAAGATGAGACCGCACCTCCAGCACTGGCTCCTCATAGGACCTCGGGCAGGGGCCCCACGTGCGGGGCCAGCCTCCTGGTCCGGTCTGGGAATGGGGGAGCACGGCAGGGCCCGCATCCATGGGGCCAGGGGAGGGGCGCGCCCAGGACAGCTGCCCTTCCCACACTCCTCCTGTCCTATGGCGGGGCTGGGGTCTGTGATGGGGAGAGCCCCTCCCCGCCCTGGGACGTTCTGCAGCAGCTTCAAGCTCAGGAGGCCGCGGGCACAGTGAGTCGATGGGGTCGGGAGTGTAACAAACCAGGGTTTGAATCTCTATCGGCCGTGAGACTCTGGGCGAGAAACCGCTCTGAGACTCAGTTTCCCCAACATCTCAGGTTTGAAACGCCCAATCACCACTGCGTGTGGAGTCAATGAAATAACATGGGGCTAACACGAAAACTCGGGGAGCTACTGTGTCTTGAGAAGAGACTGCTGGGTTTTCCTAGTTAGGGACAAGTTCAGCCCCAGTGCTCAGGTGCTGTGCCTCTGGGCTCCCCACCTGCGCGGGGCGCCCCTGGTGGGGGAGGGGACCGAGCTCTAGCCACGTGCTCTGCCTCCGTCCAAAAGCCCGGCTCACGTGACCACCAGCAGTGGATTGATGAAATTAAGCACAGATGGCTACTTTGTTGTTGTTCTTTGAACTGACAGCTGCTGGTATAAAAATAAATTAAATTAAATTTCACATAAGTCAGACTTTTTTGTATTTTTTTAAATGATCTAAGTTTTTATGTGTGTGTGTTGTTGTCGTTAAATTGTTTTCTTTCTTTTTAACATACGGAGGCAGAGAGAACGCCAGGGCAGCAGAAACAAGAATTACAAGACAGCTCCAATGCGACCCCCGGATTTGGAGAAGGTCCCATCCCCCCTTCCCACTGCCCCACCCCTCAGAGCTGCAGGGTTAGAAGAAACAACGGGGCTCCTTTCTCCTAAGAGCCACAGGCCTGGGAGTCACGCGGTGCCCGGGCTGAAGCCAGGTTCGGCCACCAGCACCCGGTGCCCTTGGGCAAGTGATTCATTTTCTCTGCACCCCATTCCCCTGATGCGAGGGGGAGGTGGGCGACACTGCCCACCTGGGAGCTCCCAAGCACTCAGCGATTCCTGGCTGCTTAGCTGCCTGACCTTGAGCAAATCGTCCCTCACGTGGAAGGAACATCGTGAAGACTAAATCAAGAATACGTGGAAAGAAGCCCCCAGCCCCACCTGGCTCCCAGCAGGGTCTCAGAAACTACGGCGGCCTCACCTGCCCACTCACCCCCTGCTGCCCCGCGTGGGCCCTGAGCATACCCACGTGCATCCCCAGGCGGAGGGGGCTTCGCTGGGCCTGGAGCAGGCAGGCCCCCCACGCCCTGCCCCCAGGGTATCTGCGCCCTTTGGGGGGGGGGAACTACATTCTTGGAAGTCCCGCCTCCTGGGGGCGGGGGTGGGGCAGGTCCAAGCTTGGCCCTGGCAGCCACACCCACTCCACCCCAGCAGCCTCTGTCCAATGGGTGGAGGAGGAGGAGGAGCCGGAGTAAGGGGGTGCACTCCAGGCTGGGGTGACTCTGGGGAAAGAAGAGTGGTGGTCCAGGGGCCCTCCCAAGCCAGCCTGCTGGCGGAGGCTTGGATGCTGTCGCATTAGAAAAGCGGCACGACACCCCGAGTTTCCATTGGAGCCGTTCTTACTGGTTTTATGCAAAAGAGGAGGCAGAAACAGCTCTTGTTGGAGAGAGAAGAGACTTCCTGAATCCCACGCCAGCCCGCCTGCCCCCAGCAAGTGGCCCTCAGGTTCCAAAGCACATGGTGAGAAGCCCCAGGGCCAGAGAAGGCGTGAGAGCCCCCCCACGCCCGCCACTGACGCTCCAAACTCCATTCTCGGGGGCCCTGGAAGGAGCCTGGACGGGAAGTCAGAGCCGTGGAGCCAGCGCCCCACTTCCATCTTCTCACCTGCAGGGACAGAACTTGCCGCCAGATGTTAAAACTGTCCTACACCTCGGTGTTTGCCAGTGTGGAAGTCACTAGCCACATATTCCATTTATTCATTTATTTAGCATTGAAAATGTGGCTAATAAACTGAGGAACAAAGTATTTGAAGTTGTATGAAATGTTAAGTATTTAAAGTGGCTACCGTACGGGCAAACCCGGCCTCAAAGCTGAGCCTTTCCTTTCCAATCTACAAATGGGGCTAGGAGGCCTTGCCCCCAGGGGTTCTCAAGGGGGAAATGAGGTCACTGGACCTGAAGGAACCTCAGGAGCTGAAACCTGGTGCAGAAATTTGCAAAGGGTTCCCCTCAGCGACCTTTGGTTCATTTCGTTCACCCTAACTTTTATGACGTGAAGTAGAGTTTGCAAGACACTGGAGACAGACTGGCGGTGCAGTCACCCCAAATGGTGTGACTGGGGTAAGTGCATCGAAGGAAAAGGACAATCTGGTCAGGAAGCGGTGATGACGTTGGTTTGTGTTCCTTGAGGAACAGTGGCTTCCGAGCGGCCCAGGTGGTCCTAGGGAGGCACTTTGGGTGGGGCCTTTTGTCCCCCACGATGTCACCCCACCCAGCGCTCCCAGGCGGGGACCACCGGGACGCAGCTCTGGAGGCCTCTGCTGCTGCCCAGCCTTTGGACAGCCTTGATGGGCACAGGGCACGCCTGACTCTGATGACAGCACAGCGTTCAGCAGGAATTGGTCTGATGGACTCCTGCCCGTGGGGACCAGTCAGCGCATCTGTTTTCAAAAGCAGGTGCTTTGACTTTTCCACCTGGGGAGGGCGGCGGAGAGGTAGAACAGAGCTCGGCTGGCCTCTGTGGATCCCAGGTGGAGCAAGCATTTCATTTCTGTGACTCGGTTTCCTGATTTGAATAGAACAGAATTTGAGCCAGGTGACCCTTGTGATATGTAACAGCTGTGCCTTTCTCCAGTCCTAAAAAGCCTGTGGGACAGTAGTGATGACGGTAACGACCCCGTCAGGGGGGTTCCCTTGTTGCCAGAACCTGGGCTGATGGCTCTACACCTCTGTTGTCATTCCCAAAGGAAGCAGGAGGATTACCTCCCGCCTCCGGATGAGGAAGCCGGGGCGCAGAGAGGCGGGCGGCTTGTCCGAACGCACAGCGCCCACCCGTAGCGGAAGCAGCCTGACTCCAGACCTCCGGTCTGATTTACCTGTGATGTCTTGTCACGTGTCCCCAACCTCCCTGACTCACAAGGGAGACTTGAGAAAACATACCTAGAGTCCCAAATATCCCATCTACAGGCAACATCTGAGTCCATCCCCTCAGGCAAAGGTAGGGACCGAGACCTTGGGGGGAAGCAATTCACGTAGGTCCCAAGGCCAGTGAGCACTGGGGCCTCGGCCTGACAGCACACTCGGGGACAGCAGAAGATGGTTCCGACTCTGTGACTGGCTCCTTGCTGATCTGGGCAGGTGTGAGCAGAGACAGACCGACCCAGGGGAGAGTCCTGCTGTGCTGTGGCTGCCTAAGTGGCCTTGGCAGAGACTCCTCGGTTCTCTGAGTTTGTCCGTCCATCTTTCCGTCTGAGAACGGGGCGCCCACTGCTCCTTCCTGCACTGCTGGCACAGGAAGCATGGTCCTGGATGCACGCTAGGTGTTCAGGAGTCCAGCTCTCATGGCCGCCGTCCTCTTGACTCATCTGTGCCCAGGTGGTCGGAATGCTCAGACGCCCTGGCCAGGGGAGGGCCACCCCACCCCCAAATTCAGGCCCTCGGGCAGGGTAGGGAGCCGGAGACCTGCACCGGCATCCGCCTCCACGGGGCGGTCCTCAAAGCTGAAGCCCCAGCTATGTGTCCGGAAGAGCCTGGCAGCTGCCCGTCCCAGTAGCACCGAGAGAAGAGGATTTCAAGTAAATGAAAAACAAGCATGTGTGTTTCTCCCTTGCCCATCTGCGGCAGCTCCTCCAAGCCCCAGCTCTTGGAGGGGGGAGGAACAAGGCGGAAGTAGAATGGCTCTTGGAGAAACTGGAAAAATTAGCAATTAGGAGGGAAAATTGTAATGAGAAAATGAGCCTTAATAAGGCAAACACAATACTGCAACGGCTTTTTTCTTGCTCTCTCGCCGAAAACAAGCGGTGACTTCATGTCTGGGTTTCTCTGCTTTCCTGTTGCAGAGCCAACTGCAAAAGAGCTGGAGAAAAAATGTCTCCCTTGTCCCCAGACAGTGTCCCCGGCATCCGGAAAAGACAAGGCCCGCTTAGCTGCCCTTCGTGGGCACCTACTCTACTCTGGGCTCCCACGCTGCGTGCACGTACTCTGTTAGTCAGGATGGGCTGCAGCCTGCTGCTGTGAGGGCCCCAATGCCAGGGGCCCGACAGCCAAGGTCAACAGCAAAACAAATCTGGGCTCCTTGGTTCCTACAACTCATCTAACAGGCAGCCAGCATTGCTTAAGGACTAACACCACGCCAGGCGCTGGGGCCGCGGGGGCGCATCAAGCACACACGGTTCAGGCGCTCCTGTTCTCAGGGGAGACTCAGGCCGACAGGCAAGCAGGGGGATAAACAAGAAAAGGACAGGTGAGGAACCTAAGAAGGGAAGTATTAGAACGGTGAGATGACTTTGTGGAATGCGTGAACGAGCACACACAGGAGAGAACTGGATGGCCTCCACCCTAATTCCTCAAGACCCACCTCACAGGCCACGCAGGCAGAGGAGAGCGGGCCTTTGGCATCAGAACTTGAATTGCAGTTTCCAGTTCCGTTTTCTAGCGCTAGGGTCTTGCGTAAATGACTTAAGTCTGTGGGCCTCAGTTTCCCCATCTTTATAAAGAGGATGAGGAAGCTTACCAGTGAGGGCTTTACATATTCGGAGAGAGTTTACATAGTGTCCAGCACAATAAATATGTGAGTACACACTCAGTACACAGCGGCCAGCACTCTAATTATGGCCACCCACATAACAGATCAAGGTATCTTGAAAGGAGAGGGGACCTAGAGGTCACCATTCTGAGAAAAATGGTGAACATGAGAGCGGGTGGGGGCTGGGCTCTGCTCCTGCCTGGGCAGCCTTTCCCACCAGCGAACTGGGGGGTTTGGGTTTTCCGGGCCGTCAGCCTCGATATCCCTGGGCCTGTGAATGAATACTTTTAAGGGCCAGCAAGCAGACACCCTCCTTATGGAACCAGCTGCCTCCTTTATACATACTGATGCTGATCAGTATCGCCGGGCCTTGCCACATATAACCTAAACTGACCATCTGCAGACGCTGGAATTCACCGCGGTGACATCGCTGAAAGCCTGCGGCAGGCTGCCCCTGTGCTGGCGACACCTGGTCCTGGGACCTCCGGAGCGCTCACCTGAGAGCGCCAACACCAACAAAACCCCGTCCCAGGGCTTTGGCAGGACACCTGGGCGGCTGAGGCAGGCAGGGAGTGGCGCCCACTTCGGGCCACCGAGGAGGTGGACTCCAGGATGCGGTGTTCTATTGGACAGAGCTCACTCCGCTGCCCACCTTGGTCCAGTCAGCTACGCAGGCAGGTAACTGCCCCTGTCCTCAAGAAGGGCAAGTTGTACCCACTCCGAGGCCCGCAGCCAAGAGAACTCAGTCACCTCCCCAAACCCACCAGTGATCTTGGGCGAGTCACTTGCTCTGTCGCCTGCAAAACCAGCTGAGTTGACGGGACATCCTTACTGCCCTGTTTGGATCGCCTTAATACACGCACGCAGCGACGGTTCCCGGCCAGCGGTTCCTGCCACATCTGGGAGACAGTCGGCCTGTTTCGCGTACATGGAACCTAGAAGACAAGTGGAAGGGTAAAAAAGGTGACCCCCGAAAGGTGGCCTGAAGCCCCAGCCCCTACAGACGCAGCAGACCAGCAGCACCTGAGGCACGTTGTCTGACTTCTCCATGGCCGTTTCCTCTCCGCCTCGCTTTCCAGGCATCAGACCGGCTAGCGGGGCCCCAGCACCATTCCTGCTGTGGCCGGAAGGCTCCTCTCTGCCAAGGAGTTACGAGCGGAGCGCGGCGCATTAAGGCCCGGAGTAGCCAGGCGTTTCCGGCGCTCCACGGCCAAGCCGTTCTCTTCCAGCCCAGGAAGGCCGGGGCAGGCAGGAGAAACAGCTGGGATGCCTGTGCAGTGCAACTTAATGGGAGCTGTAATTTCTCTAGTGCCTCCATCTAGAAATGGGGATGATGTGCATCATTTATGGGGGTCTGGGTCTGCGCAGCCAGGCTGGGCGCCCGCTTGCTCACAGTTGGACGGATGTGAAAGAACGGAAACGCACGCAGAGCGGAGCCTGCCCAGAGCTGCCACCCTGGCCGGGCTCCTCAGCCCTGATCTTTGGGGCTGCAGGCGAGGCCCAGGGCTAATGCTTCTCTTGTGAGTGGGGTCAGCTGGTCTTACTGCCGGTGGTGTCTCTGAGACAGCCCAGCTGGGGAAGGAGCATTCGAGCAGCATCTCGGCATCTAGAATAGGGCCTATTATTTATATACTCGAGAAACAGTTGTCGACTGACTGAGCGAGCTCCAGATCTCCGCGGGGATGAGGGAGGTGCTGGCCACGGTGGAGTGGAAAGCATTTGATCCTAAATCTGCTGCTGACTTGCTGTGTGACCTTGAACAATTTAAACCTCCGTTTCTTTCTCTGTAAAGTCTAGATAATTGGATCATTATTTTGGGACTCTAATGGGGCATCTTCAGGTTGGGAAGAGGGGTCCATCAAGCAGTGGACAGGGTTGGTGGGGCAGCCATATGGCCCACCTAGGGATCAACATGGGACTCAGGATAGGCTGCTGAGCTCTGCACAGTGTCACTGGAGCTCAGGTTTCCAGACCAGGGAGTGCCAGGTTCCAGAACCACCTCTGGGTTCTAGAACCACCAACTTTGAGGCTCAGAAAATTACCACAATTTCCAGAACTGCCCCCCAGGATGCCTAGAGGTCCGCACAGCACCGGCACACTGGGCAGGCTCCCACTGGGCATGGATTCTTTGGGGTTCCCACCAACAGGGTCACAGCTGAGCCGTGTCCAGAGGTCTGGTTGAAGAGAGCCCATGTGCTCAATAATACATTCCCCCGAATGAGGACATCCATCAGGTGGCAGAGGCAGCCTGCGTCGCAAACCTGGGTCAGGCCAGGACGACACATCTGTCCCGGCACAGGGCTCAGGCAGCTTCCCCAGCCCACAGGAGCCTTTTGGGAGAGAAGAGCTCCGCCAGCCCGAAACGCTCATCGCTCTGCCCAACAGCCTGAATATTCCATGGGCTTGAATAATGCACGCCTCCCACATCGCAGCAAGCCGAGGGGCGCTGCTGGGAAACTGCAGAGGCAAGGGTGGTGGGGTCCTGGTTGTCTTCCCACCCCGTGACTGCTCTGAAGTAGAGAAGGTTTCTGCTAGGCCAGGGACGAGGCCTGATACGTGGGGTGGGTGGCGGGGCACATCCCACCCACAACCTCCGTGATGTCTGAAGCATGTGTGAGTTGGAAGGAAGTAGGTTGGAGCTAGGCTAACCCACGCTCAGACCCAGACTCCACCCGGGTCACAGGACCTCGCTGAGCCTAAACTTCCCAACCTGCCAATAGGAGACAGGGTCACAGGGCATTCGATGAAGTTAGAGTGGGAAGAGGAGGTACAAGTGCAACATGGAACGTGCCTCCGTTCTCTCTCGCTGCCATCGCTGCCATCGCCATCACTCCCGGGGCCAGGAGGGCGACAGCCACATGCCTGCCTTGTCGTCACCATTCCGTTCTGCAGAACTTTCCCGATTGCTTGGAGAATGTGCTTGGCCAACAGATTTAGGGGCTGGAGGGGAGGGCCTTTACGGAAACGAGTTAAAACCTCTAACCATGGAAGGTGAAAGGAAAAATGAGGAGAGAGCCCCCACACCCTGTAGCCCCGCCCTCTATACAACATAAACAAACACCTCTTTTGTGTTTTAGATGCAAAAAAATACACGCTCGTTATAACAATTTAAACAATAAAAGGATATTTAAACACCAAACAGCCTCTGGCGCTCCAGTCCAAACCCCTAAGAGAACCCAGGTTAACAAAGTGAATCAGCATAAATTAATTTCTATTTCTATGGTTACTCTGTGCGCTCGTTTGCACGGGCTGCCATCAGAAGTACCACGAACTGAGTGGCCTAAACAGCGGCAAGTTACCGTCTCCCAGTAGTCTGAGCTCACTGACAGTCTGAGATCAGGGTGACCGGGGCCCTGGGCCCTGGGACGGCGCCAGGCAAAGGCGTGTCCCAGGGCTCTCTCCTTGCTTCCAGTGGCTCTTTGAGCTAAACTCCTATCTTCGCTGGGGGCTCTCCCTGCAGGTGAATGTCTGCTTCCAAATTTTCACCTTTTCTAAGTCACCCTACTCCAGTACGACGTCTTAATGAATTATATCTGCAACGACCTTATTTCCAAGTAAGGTCTCACTCTCATTTCCTGGGAGTTAAAACTTAAATGTATGCATCTGGGAGATAATGAGAGGGGAATAATCTCAACCATAACACTCTGAAACGCCCTTTTTCCTCTTAAGCATTTATTATAATAATCTCTCCACATCGATATATTGTTCTAACTTATTCTTTAAAATACACGCACGCACGCACGCGCGCACACACACACACACACACACTCACATCGAGGCAGATCCAAGATGGTGGCGCAAACCCAGTGCCTCCTTCCTGCCGTGAATTACAACTAGACGACAGAACGACCTGGAGCACCATCGGAGCCCTAGCTGAACACAAGTTTTATAACTAAGGATACAAATAAGCGACTTCGAGGCTGGGGGCGGGGACGAAAATGCAGAATGGGCCCCAAACTTCTGTGTGGCGGTTGAGAATCAGGTGGGATAACTCAGCCGTGGAGGTTCCCCCCAGCGGAGTGAGGGACCCCAGCCCCACACCAGGCTCCCCAGCCCCGAGTGCTGGTGCTGGGAAGAGGAGCCCCACAACTTCAGGCTGGGAAAAACAGTGGGGACTTCAAGCATGGAGCTGGGATGGAGACTGCTGGGGACCCAGCCGTCCTCTTAACCCTTTCACTGCGTCAATTGACTACGTTTTTTCTTTTTTCAAAATGTGTCAAAAACCCACAAAAAATAAAAAATTGATATTTTGACTATTTTATGCATTTAATAACAACATTGTGAGCTGCTTTGTATATAAATGACATTTTTATTTTACATTTTTGCCATATGGTAATAAATTTACCACTATATTGAATTTTAGCAAAAAATACTCAAAACATTCTAAGTGGCATCAATTAGACTTAAGTATAGATGAATTAGAATCTAATGGCATTGATGACATAAAAAATTTATTATAAAATGTTACACTATACGGCACATCTTTATTGTTGATAGTGCAAGCCACAGGAAAACATATTTAAATATCTTGTAAATGGAGAAAAGTCCTTGAAACCGTTTCACACTGAATAACAATTTTACAATTGTGGAGTGAACTTGAACGTGGCAGTCAGCAGATGGAAGTACTCATTCTGATGGATCCCAAAGTGCAGCAAAACGGTTTAACGACCCCGCTGACTCACTGCTCCCAGGCACTCACCCTGCCTCCTTGTGGGGATGGGGACAGGGAGGGGGATGGGGAGGAGGACAAGGTGTGAGGGGGTGTCAGAGGCCTACAAAGGGCAGACTGAGAGTGGGCCTTCACAGAAAAGGCTGAAGGACAGTCCCATTTCCCCTGTGAGGGGCCCCCCAACTCCTGAAGCCACGGGTGGGCTCCACCTTTTCTGTGTTGAGGCTGCCCCACCCCACAGCCAAATCTAAATCCAATTGGCTCCACCCTGCCGATTCTGGGACCCCACCCCACCCAACTCCCCCAACCCTGGAGGCGATGTCTCGATGTCTCGGTGAGCAGCCAGCCCCGCCCTCACTGCACTCTTTCTTGGAAAACTACGGAGCCTACCGGCTCCCAGGCCAGTGCTCTGAGAGACTTGCTGAGTGGCTCCAGGCTCAGCACTGGCACCAAACCAGAATCTGCATTAACCTGGTGACCACAACTCTTCCTACTCTAGTGACTCCCTGAGACCCTGCCTCACTGCATGGGACTTTGTCAACGGCAGAACCTTAAGGGAGCTGGCAGGTGGCAGGAGGCCTAGGGATGTCCTGGCTTTTTTAGGAGTGACTCCAGGCTTGGTCCTGGTGACAGCCACTGTTGGTTCACAGTGTGGCCTCTCCCACACGCCTCCAGGTTTAGCACAGGCAGCAAACAACATAGATCCCTTTGCAGCCCCTACGAAGTACTTCCTGTCAGTCCCACACAGTGGCTGACCTGGGCAGAACGGCCTAGGAGGGAGGGCGGGCCAGGGAGGGGACCTGCGAGGGTCCACAGAGGGCATCAAAGTTGAGGTACGGTCCTGCTTCTCAGGCTAGGTGGTGGGCACACGAGGGTTCCTATATCGTTCCTCTTTATAACTTATGCATTTTCACAAATACTCTTTGGTTCGTCTCACTATTAAACTATTAAGCAAAGCTGTGAAAGGGGTCGAGAAAGGAGGCAGTAGCAGGTGGGGCACGTGAATTCAGGGTGGTGGCAGCGTGGGCGTGGTAGACATGGCCCACCCAGGTGCACTGCCTATAGAGAATTTAAAACATAAGGAAGCCAGCTAAAAGTCAATCTCCTGCGTATTATCATTACGTGCCTGCAATTCTACACAGTATCAGCGATAAGTAACCCTCCCTGGGAAACAAAAATCTTCTGTTGGTCCAAGTCCTAGACAATTGCTAGGCCTCCCTGAGCTACGAAACCCTGAGATACGTTATTGTTGAGTTTTAATGAGACACGTATGTGTAAGCTTCAGGTTGGCACACTTCAATACTTACCCTGTAGTAAGTAACCTTTGAAGTCTACATGGAAATCACTTCCATTGGCCTTGAAACACAGAGAGACTCAGCTACCCCTGGGCTGGCCCACAGGTCTCCTTCTGTCCCCCTCTCCCCAAGGAACACACCCCGAGGCCTCCGGCATCCAGTCCCTAGCCTTCCACCTCACATCTACCCTGGGCACCCGTCTACATGGCACACAAGCCCCAACAGGCCTTAACATAACTCAGGGGGCTGCATCTCCAGCTGCCCTGCCCCCCCACTCCTCCCATTTACTTACACACCACACCCTCTCCCCACCTGGCCCCCACAGCTGCCCCGAAAACCCACCCGTCCTGCAGCGATGGCCTTAGAGGTTGTTCCCTCCAAGCAGAAGTCAGCGGCCCTTTCCTTGGGGTTCACACCATGCTCCACCTGGTCCCAGGGTCACCTCGGCCCCTGGCACTGGGCCCGCCCTGCACATTTGATGAGGGTAAGTAAAGGGTCTTAGAACCAGGCCAGGATTTTGTATCTCAGGGAGGCCCTACAGATCCTCTGGAGGAAGCCCAGGGGTCCTGCACGGCTGTGACGGCAGACACTGAGCACCACCCACGTGCCACACCCGAGGCACCTGGACCCAGGGCAGGAGCGAGCCTTGAGGTCCAGGGAACGCGGCTGCCCATCTTCCCTGGAGTGCCCATCCACGACTGCACGCCTTCTCAGGGCCATGTCATGACACTGAGAATCAATACTGTTACTCTATTTTAACCCCCTCCGTAAATCTATACATTTTACACAATCCCAATCAAAACGGATCAGGATTTTAATGGGATTTGACAAGCCGATTCTAAAATTCAGAGGGAAGAGTGAATGTTCAAGAATCGCCCAGACAGCTTGAAAAAGGAGAAAACAAAGAGGGGAATTTTGCCCGACAAGATGTCAAAGCATATTATGAAGTAATTTTAATAAATATAATGTGATATTAGCACATGAATAGATAAATAGATCCTTGGGACGAAAATAGAAGATCCAAAGAACAGACTCATGTATATCCTGGAATTTAGTATATGAACAAAAGTGGCCTTTTAAACCAGGGAGGGGAAACATGGACTCCTCAATAAATATGGGATCAATTTACTACCTGAAAAAATAGAATTAAATTCCTCTTCATGCCATTAACAAAAATTAATAGAGACAAGACATAAATCTTTTTTTTAAAAAACCTGCAAGAGTAAAAGACGAAAAGGTAAGAGAACATATTTATGACCTTGAGGAAGCTTAAATAAGATATAAAGAAAAGCAAAATTCACACATTTCATTACAGAATTTAAAAGTGAAGAAAGATACTATAAAGGAGAAGTGGCAGATGAAAATTATTTACAAAAAATGTATCCAAAATATATAACCAATCCATTCAGTATGAAGACAGGAAGAAGGTACGGGTAGGCAAGGTGCAGAACAGAAATTATAAAGGGTTAGCACACGCATGAAAAGATGCTCAACAACTTACTAGTAGAAAAGGGAAATGCAAATCCATTTGACATATTTTTTCCCATCAGATTGGCAAAAATGCACGTGTGCCAGCACCAAGTGCTGGAGAGCGATGGGCATGCAGGCTCTCCCCTCTGCGGCTGGTGAGACTACAAATGGCCACCGTCACGTTGCAGACCGATTTGGCAATCTCTATTAAAATTTAATATGCAGCCAGCCTGCCTTCTTTCCTTCTGGAATATTCAGTCCAAAAGCCATTAGACAAGGCTGAGTGGGGCAGGTGGTCACACCAGAGACTGGAAGGGTGGCAGCCCTGCATGGGGGTGGAGGCTGGGTGAGGTTTTCCATGCCGGAGGCCGAGTGCGGTGAGAGGGCGTCTGGACCACGGGGCATGGGGGGCTGGGGCTGTGGTGGGGAGAGAGGGTGAGGAGAGGCCCTGCACACAGGGACGAAGTAGGTGCGATGTTGGAGCCCACACGGAGTGGGGAGACACCCAGGCCACAGGACATGGGTCACCTACTGGGGGACTGATCCCACAGAATTCCGTAAATACACTGAGGATGATGGGAGCCTGGACGCTCACTGTGGGAGAAGGGAGTTACAAATCGGAAACGGGGGAAGACTGGGATGGACTCTGTGGTGTTGGAATGGAAGTGGAGGTGTGAATCCTAAGGGAAGACAGACACAGGCACTTTGACGTAAATGGGTGTGTGTGAACAGGTGTGTGTTTATTTAGCGCTGTCCACTGACAGGGCTGGGACACTGACACCCCAATAGCAATGAGCACACCTCCCGCCCAGATCTTGGCTGCTAACACTCCGCTCCACTAACCGGAAACAGGGCTCCTGGGACAGATGGCTGATCCGCTGATCCGGGGCTGGGGTGGAGAGAGGGAAAGAATGGTGAGGACACCAGGGCCAGTGGGAAAGGCTAACGCACTGACCAGATCAGGGGCAACTTGAATATCAAAATAAATAATGGTTAAAAAAAAATCATAGTTGGGGGTTCCCTGGTGGTGCAGTGGCTGGGCTTCGGCGCTCTCAACGCTGCGGCCTGGGTTCGATTCCCAGCCAGGGAACCCCCTCCCCCGCCCCCCACCAAAAAATCATAGTAATAGATGAGGAATGGGATGCTTACAGGTCACACACACACAATGTGACACGTCCCCTAACACACACACTTGCGCGCGTGCACACGTGCCTGCATGTGCTACTAATTATAAGAGAAAAGAGGAGCTCTGCAGTGGCCCGTCTGTCAGGGCCAACATGAACAGTCACCCACCTTGGCTACGGGGCAAATTGAAATCTTGTGTCACCTGATGGGACGCAGGGAATAGAACTCAGCATCACTCCTCAGGTGTCCCTGAGAAAGACGCAGAACCAGAATCTCGTCACAAGGGAACGAGACACGGGAAGGTCCCTGCTGCTGCAGGCCTGTCTCAGAGCGTGGCCACTGGCCGGGGTGGCAGCCGTCTGCTGCAAAGCTCCCTGCGACTGAGAAGGCTCTGCTGGGCACCTCCGCTAGCCCGCGAGGACCTACATTTTTCTATCAGAAATATCACAGGAAGTCCACTCGGACACTCAAAGCTACTGCCAAGTGCGTGCACGGTTGATATTAATTAAAGCGAAAGATGACAGCCTCCGAGAAAGGAGTCATTTTCTCCTCGCGCGTAAGTGACCTTTCGGGGAGCCTGCGCTTCCGTTGCAGGGTCATTACCAGCGATCACAGAGCGTTTGCGGTAAGGCTGGGCGGGCCAGCTCTGTGCAGCGACGGGGAGGGGCTTCGTTCCAAGGGACTCGGGCCCATCAGGCTGCAGCTGGCCAAGCCTCCTCCCCGATGCCGGCGCCCCCACACTGGGAAGAGAAGGAGCCTGGCCCGGGGCGTGGTGGGAAACTGAGTCCTACTTCTTGCCCCAGCTCGTGTCTCTGACCCTCAGTTTCCTTATCCACAAAATGGACCGAGCCCGTGCCCCACCTGTCTCGGGGTTGGGGGGTGCTGTGCTGGAGATCAGATGGGGTGCAGGTTGCCCCGGGTGGGAGGGTCCCCTACATAAACTAGCCTCAAGCCGAGGAGCACCCCATGGACGCCCAGTGTGCTCTCAATAGGTCTGTTCATTTTCGGGAACCTTCGCCCGTCTGCGCCTGAGGTCCCTCCGCGGCTCCAGCTCTCTGCGCACGCCGTACGATTCAGTGGGCCCGGTCCGGCGGGCTCTTCGCCGCCGTGCAGACGGAGCTTCTTCACAACCATGTCGTTTGCCAAGAGAAATAGCTGGCGGGAAGGTCGTCGCGACCAGGAGGGAGTGTTTCACACGGCTGGACGCAGCGTGCGCGGGTGGAAAACAGCCTCGTTTGGTTTTAAATAAGAGCAAAGAGGTTTCATCCTCGCTGAATTGTCAAGGCAGGTAGCCCCGGAGGGAGTTGTCCACGATGGTGACAGTGTCACAGAAAGGGGTTGGGTCCCGATCACAGCTTCGTCTCCCAGAAATGGAAGGGAAGGAGTTTGACCTCAGTGCACCTCAGTTTTCCTTCCTCTAGAAAACAGGGGTGTTAAATCGACCTGCTGCCTGGCATAGAGATTTGAAGGGCACTGGCGGGGGGGGAATCCCCACCATCGGACAGAGAAGTAAGAAGTGGTTTCCCGACATGAGGTTTTGGGGACTCGGCATAAGGCCCGTGACATCTTTCCGTCTCCTGAGCGGGGCGGTGAACGTGCTTGTGACCCAGCTGAGAGGTGTGACCCAGCATTCGGATACACGGGCCTCTCAAAACGGAGCTTGGCCGGTCCCTGACCTTGAGGCGCTCACAGTCGAGTGGCGGAGGCAGACACAGAAACCAATCATTGATGACGTGCTGAGATGGCCCACCAGAGAGGCAACAGGGGGATCCCCGATTCTAAGGCGGTGACAGCTGAGCTATGCCCTACAGGAAATGCATTGTCACATGCTTCTTGGTCATTGCATTGTCAGGTCCTCAGGGCCGCCCCTGAGCCTCCAGAGGCTGCGTGGGCCGAGGGCAGGCCACTCACCAGGAAGTCCCGCTTGGTCTCCCCTGGCCAGGCCCCAGGTGGGTCACAGCCTCTCTGGGCCCAGTTTCTTGGCTGGAAAAAGGCAGGAGTAATCCACAGCTTGCAGTGGCATTGTGGGGACGAGGGCACAGGCTCTGCCGGGTCCCGGTCACACGCGTGCCCGTTTCCTCACACACACACGCACATACATACATGCATGCACATGTGCACATGCACACACGCGCGGGCCTCACCTCAGCTTCCACAGCTGTCAGGAGAGATGACGCTGAAGTCTCCGAGGCGGCGCTGGCTCGTGGTAAGCACCCAGGACCTGGGACGACACTTGGCCGTGTGTCCCATTATTCCCTCCTTCCGTCCCTGCCACGCACGGGGGCACTCAGGTGACCTCAGAGGGAGACCATGAACGAACACCCGCCATGCAGCGCCCAGGCCCCGCGGGTAGTAGAGGACGCTCAGCACGGGTGAGGGGGCCCGCGGTACAGGGGAGCGTCACCGGTGGGCAGGGAGCAGGCAGGTGGTGACAAGAAGGCCAGTGCGGGGGTGCTGGAGGAGGCCACCTGTGCAGGGCCTGGGGCACCGCCTGGGGCACCGCCTGGGGCACCGCCTGCCCCTGGACATGAGCTGCTGTGGGCTGAGTTTTCAAATTGCCCGAGAAGCCCCGGCCCTTTTCCTGTGGGGTCTGCCAGTCTCCCCGCATTTCATCTGAAAAAAAAATCACAACTTGGACCCTTCTGGGCCGCTACAGATTTGTGTATAGTTCTTGCTGTACTTTTAAAAAAGAAATTTAAAAGGAAATTTTCATCTCTCCGTAGCCTCGCGCTGGCTTCCTGCTGTTCCGAGAGCTTCCCGTGGGCTCTTCCCGCGAGACCCTGCCCACGGAGGGGCGGGCCAGGGACCCCCACACGCGGTGCCCACCGCAGGGCGGGATCCAGGCCCGCGGTCTCGGCCAGGGCCGGCGGTTGTTTCGGGGAATTAATCTTAGACTTGCGGAAAAGTTGCAAAAATAATGCCATTTCCCGCAGATGCCTCACCCAGCTGCCCCTCACGTCCACGTCTGACACGACCACAGGGCAGTTAGCAAACCCCAGAACCGAACCCCCTGCGGTACTACCGACTAACCCACAGACCTCCTTCCTGCAGATGCCACCAGGTCTCCCTTCCTGTCCTCGTGCGGCGCCAGGACCCCCTCCTGGGCCCCACGTTGCTGGAGTCGCCAGGGCTCTTCAGTGCCCACTGGCCTGTCACAGTCCCCCAGTCCTGCTGTGTCTTTTGTGTCCCCGGCACCGTGGATGTGCGTGCCGACCAGCTACTCCGCGGACTGTCCCTTAGTCTGAGTTCGTCCGATGTTTCGGCGGGATCGGGCCGAGGCTGCGCCCGGGGGGAGGGAGTCCCGCAGAGGTGACGCCGTGTGCTGCCCCGCGCTTCGTGTGCCAGGGTCCCCCGTGCCCGCGTCTTATCCCGCCTGACGTTGACCTTGATCGCCTGGAAAGCTCCTGTCTTCCCGTTGTGATCGGTACGAATCTGGGGGTCCATCGGTGGAGACCATGCGAACCCTGCTTCTTCTCACACTTCCGACCACCGATTCTGGCCTCCATCTGGGGGGCTCGTGTAAACCGGGGTGTCTGCCAAAGGGCGGCTTCCGACTTCCTTTCCCTTTTGCATTAATAATAGGAATTCGACCAGGAGGAAGGGCTGTGCCTTTTCCGTATTTATTTTTAAATGGATGCGTTACATCACGTGGACTTGTAAACGTTTATCCTAAACTGTTATTTCTTTCGGTTGCACAAACCATTGCAGCGTGGCCACCGGGAGCCTCCTGTTGGCTCCTGAGTTCTCAACAAGCCTGCGGGCACCCAAGATGCCCCCAGCTCCCCTTGGGACGAGCCCCATCCCCTGCCTCTCCCTCCAAGGAGCCTTTCGCTGGGGCATGGCGCTTAGAAACCAAGTCTGGGTCCAAGGCATGCTCTTGTCCCTGGGGCGTCATTGCCTCCGGGCCCTGCCAGTGGCCAGAGCCGGGAACCCCGCGTGTTCTGTGCGTGCAGAGCCACACACGCACACCCCCCAGATGCCCAGGTGTAGCGCAGTGCCGCCGGGCTCCTGCCCCAGCACCCTGGGGCCCGCCTCAGCCTGCCCACCTTCCTCATTTGGAACTCACTTTTCCAACAGTGAGAAACCCGGCTGTCACACCCACCTTACAAGGACGCGTGTGCCCGGTTCTCGCGGTCGCCGAGGGTTGTTCCAGAACTGCTGTGAGAGCCACACTCACCCCAGCGACGGCCCCTGCGCGCAGTCCTGCGTCCTGTGGCCTCCCTGCATCTCACCCAGACGTTGCTTTCCCAAGGGGCCTGCTTCTTTCTTCCCCTCCCCGCCCCTTCCGGCTACACTGTCCACGTGGGACCTATTCAACCCCTGTCCTACATATGAACTTTTGAGTGGTACTTTGTAATATGGGTGGGTTCATTGTTTGGGCTTCAGTTCCATTTAGGGGTGCCCTCAGGTCCTGGTTTGTTTGGTTTGTTTGGGACGTGAGGGGCCTGGGAAACCTGGACCCTCAGAGCCCTTCTCCCACACCAGGCACAGTCGTTAACGTGGACCCCGTGGGCTGAGGGGGCAGCAGGGGAGTGTGGAAGTCCTGCTGGAAGGGTCACAGGACCATGGAGGGACTCACCACACACAGAGGTCTAGGGGGATGGCTGAGGTCGAGCTAGACACACATGCTTCAGGAGACACCAGTTCATTTCATAGTGAGGTTCAAGTGCACGTGTCCCACACCCCTCCCTTACCCCCACGGAGGGTTGGTGGGGACGGGGACGGCTGAGCCTCTTGATTCGGTGCTGGTGCTTGGCCGGGCTCTTTGCTCCCCCATTGTACAGGTGGGGGAGACTCACGTCCAGGTGAATGTCCTTGCCCAGAGCTGGGAGAGCCGAACTGAGTCCCCCCACCTGCAGACCCACGCTTGTCCTGCAGCCTGCTGACCTTGCAGAGGTGGAGGGGGTGGGGGGCTCATTCCTTCCCCAGGGAGCCTGCTCCCCATCCTCAGAGCATTTCCAGCCCCCAAGCTGTGGCCACGTGGTCCTGGTTCGCCTCTGCCCCTCTCAGATCCGCCCTTCCTCCTGTGCTGTTAGAGAGCTGGGCCCCCTCCCCTGCCCAGGGGTCCACGGCTGCAGACACTTCAGTGGTTCCTCACTCCAGCCTGGTCCCCTCAGTGCACTATGTGGGGCCCCACGGGGATCTCCCCCCAAACTCAGAGAGCCCTGCTCTAGAGGGGAAAAGCCATACTTCTTTTCCTGACAGGGAGGCTCTGTGACAGGCCTGGGTCCTCTCAGCGGAGGGCTCCTCACCTTCGGCCCAGCCCCTGGCACCGGACCAAGCCCTGGGCCAGCTAGGCAGCCCCCACCTCCCTGTCCATCTGAAGACTGCTGCCGTGTGCTGGGGCCACGGTCCTAGGCCACCTCCTCTGGGTACCCGCTGTGCCGACCCTCGTCCCTCTGATGTGGCCTGCCCAGCCCTGATCCCATCCAGTTTCGGGAGTCTGGCCCCCGCAAACACTGAGCAAATTGTGGATGCAAAAATATGTCGGACGCAACTCTATTACGAAACAGGGAGAGGAGAGATGGCCTGGGGTGGGGCAGAGGATGCGGGAGGAAGCGGGAGACGGAAACCTGGCAGACTAAGGGGGCAGGTCCCCTGTGAATGGTGGTGGTAGAAAAGGAAGAAAAAGGCAAGGCCAGCGCCACCGTTCCTGGGGCTCCCTGACCGCCCCCCAACAGCTGCTCTAACACCAAGCCCCACCAAGGCCCTCCGTCCCAGCCCGCACGGCCACCAGGGGGCGCAGCAGAGGCGGGGACTGGGGGTGCCCACGGAAAGGCGCCCACGGAGGCTTGTGGGGAGTTGGAACCCAGGGCTGGAGGGGAGCACGTGGTGTGGTTTTGACAGGGGCTGGGGGTGGGGGTGGGAGGTTTGGCTTGTCTCGTGCTGGTGGCCGAGCCGGGCTTTCTCTCCCGTGGGGTTTCTCTACCGTTTCTCCTGGTGAGCAGATGATGAAACTCCCCCCCCTCACCCACACCCGCCATGGTCCAGTCTGGGGGCTCCCACAGCCGTGCAGTGTGTGTCGCCCCCTCCATTCAGCTGCCCCTTGGCCTCTGGTCACAGAGACGTAGCGGCCTTCGTTGCTCTGTGTGCGGGTCTGTCTGCGGGCTCACTGGAGGGAGGCAGCCTAGCTGGGAGCTGGGGGGCACTTCGGTTCCTAACCCCCTCGCACTTGGCTGCAAGTGTGCAGAAATCACTTGTTTTTAAATGTGCAGATTCCAGAGCTGAAGCCTGAAGTCTACATAATTGAATGAATAGAATCCTGAGACAATCTAACAAGCGCATACACTCATATTACCCTACTAACTGCACACGTTATTTGGGCTTAATTTTTCTATTTCCTCAGCTTGTAATCTACTTTCCTCCCCACCAGATACGCAGCAGTTCCATTCTTCCAGGATCAGCTGTTTTATAATCGTCACCCTGACAGCACACTACATCCTTGTATTCATTTAATAACTGTTTATCATCCTCCATCTTCCCATTTTCAAAAAGGAATAAGTTAAGTGCTCCAGAAATTGGAAAATATTGAAATTTGACCTTTATTAACTGGGTTAATTGTCAAAATCTCTGCTTGTAAAAAAAAATTAATGACCAAAAAGTGTAACTTTTAGAGTTTCAAAGATGAGGTTAATGTTCAAGGAAGTATAAACTTTGACCTTTTTGACACATGTCATGAGTAACATCTAGCCTAATAAATTGCTACCTGTGAGCAATTATAAAAATTTCCCTGTACCCAATCATGCCATTTAATTGCCGTGGAAATTCTGGCTCCTTAGCGATGGCCTGGAGAATTATGTGATGCCTGCAGGGGTCGTTTTGTATTTGTTTCGGGGAGGTGTGTTTGTTCATTTGGATTTCCTGACACTGAGATGCTCGTGGACAGAGCTCCTTGCTGTTCAGTCCAAGGCGGTGTGGCTGGGGGACAGCAAAACCTGTCCCGGGAAACAGAAGACAGGCCTTGTGCCCAGACCCAGTCTCCCGCTCAGTCTGGGTCCTCCCATTACCTTCTTAACTGTCCATTTAGAACAGGTTGAAAGCGGGTGTGGCAGTGATTTTTCCTGGAGGACAGTCAGTCAGTCCTAAACAGGATTAGCAGGTGGTTTTTAAAAGCCATCGTTTAAAAATGGGGATCGCTGCTTGTGGCCAGTCTATTTCCTGTTAAGAACAGAAAAAAAGAAATGTACATAAAGCCCTGGTGTGGGCATAACTGCCCCTGGGAGGCCCTCTGCAGCCCCCAGGGGGAGGCTGGGTGGCAGTGAGCCCCATGCTGTCCACCGTTGGTACCCACAGAGCCTAGATCAGCCCCCAGAACACATCAGAAACTCAAAGAGCTGGTGAGTCAACAGAAGACACTGATTCAAGGGAAAAAAACCTGGGGTGAGACCCTGTGGTCACATGTGTCTCTGTCCCACTGGCTCATCACGTGACTGGACCCCACGTTTTGTCATCTGGGATGCAGGGCTCCTTCCATCTGCCTCTACCCACTGGTGAGGTAGGAGATAGCAGTGAGTCCTTCAGGTCCTTCAGAGGAAGAACCCCACCTCTGAGGGTCTCGTCCCTGCTGTGCCCAGCCTCCCAGAGGATTGGCGTCAGGTGACAGCCGTGTCCAACCTTGGCCGGAAACCCAGTATCTACAGTCGTCCTTCCACACCCCTGCCCCCTCCTCTGGCCCCACGCATGGCGTGAAGTGAGCCCCTAAAGGAGACAGCCTCCTTTGTCCCCTGAAAGAAGAGCAGAAAGCCAGCTGTTACTTGGCTGTGACACCGAATGCTCAACCTACTGAACTTAAGCACGTCAGCCAGGCCCGGTGGCAAAGCTCCGTCGCCGCCCTAGGCGACAGCCTGCGGCTCAGACACCCACTAACAGGCGGCCGTCCACTCCGACAGGCCTAGCGCCCGAGTCTCGCGAACACCACATCGTGGAGGCTTCTGTCCATCACCGGCTTTGTCAGACAGAGCAAGCTAACAGGGCCCAGGTGCACCGGTGTTCCTATTGCAGCGCCTGCTCCTTGGGGTGAGAAGGGAAGCTTACTAACGCACCCCGAACCTGATCTAGCCCGGGCCTCCGCTCAGAACGGCAGAGCCGGGGATAAAATTCCTTTCTCCGGTTTTCCTGATGCAACTTCACGAACACACCCATTGTGGCCCTTTTGTTATAAAATCCATGGAGCTTTCCAACTGACACCCCTGACTGTAATGACACTGCAGTCTGAATGCTAACATTCAGTCATTAGATAACAAACCCAAAGTTAGCTATTCGGACAACTGCTGATGACCGAGATACGACTTCCCTCGTAATTTCTGTGTGAGAAAGCGGTTAACTGTGTATTTCTCTAGATGTGTTTCTAGATTCACTTGACAACGTGTCTTGACAGCTAGAGCGTTATTTCCCAAATTAGGTCTGTGGCAGGGGGAGGGGGGAGGACGATTGTAACTGCTAGTTCTTGCACCGGCAGTTGTCACTTGCACCTACGTTTAGGTGGGGAGGGTGTGTTTCGAGTTGTCCGGAAGACTTACAAGTCCTGTCAGTTTGAGCACCTGCCAAGTTGGGATGGGGCATGGCGAGTGTGACACGCTGAAATCCCGGGGCTGATGGGAAGCCGCCCTGTCCACGGGGCCCCACCCGCTCGGGGGTACCGCCTTCCGTTCTCCCTTGGCTTAGTTGGTGAATACCTGCCACATTCCGGGTCCTGGCCTTAACACATATGGTGGCAGCTACCCGTCCAGCAACCGTGTATGATAATTCTGTTCTTCAGATAAGAAAAGCAAGGCCCTGTGCACTGGGATCGCGCTGTGGGCCACAGGCCGGATGGAGAAAGCAGTGGGTCAGGATTCCACCTCGGCTCAGCCTGGTTTCAGAGCCCCCGTTGCCTGGCTGAGCCGTCCCTTCTCTGGGCTAAAACGCCTGGTTCAGACGCTAACACGCTTGAAGGATCTCTGAGTCCCACCAGTCACCTGCACTGGAGGGAGCATTCGTTCACCAGGTCCCCCCCAGAAAAGCAAGTTTGCGTGACTAGAAGGTGGGGAGATGAGGGTGGCAGCACCTGGGGACACTGGCACACTCTGCCGGTAGGAAGCAAACGAGGCTGGGACAGACGTCCCCGATGGCTCGCGGGCACTGAGGGCAACGGGCTGGGGTGCGCTGCAGCTGCTTCCCGGGGATTCAGGCACACCCCGTGACCCTCTCCTCCGGACGCATGCGCCGAGATGGGAAAGGGCGCGTGGAGGCTCCGCCCTTCTGATCCTTTTCTACTTCAACGGGCGGAAACAGGAAGAGCAGCGGCAGAGGAGTGGGGTGCGACTGGAACCAGCCCGGAGCTTCTCCAGGACCGCATTCCCCATTCCCGAGGTGGGGTCTCCCACGGCTGTGACCCGTCCGTCAGCGGGGAAGCCTTCTCAGAGCACGCGTGGGGTGCCAGCCATTCAGACGAGCCCGCTAAGTGCACAGTCCCGCACCATCAGCTCCGCCTGCCGCGGGCCAAGGGCTGGGCCCTCGCCCTCCCAGCAAGCTCCCTGGGGCCTGCAAATGGGGAATGCATCACACACACCCCCCCCACACATACACACACACGCGCACACACAGTACGCACACATACACAGCACACACGCACACACACAGCACGCACACACACACACCCCACACATACACACACACACATACACATGTGCACACACAGTACACACACACCAAGCACACAGACATCAATGTCCACGTACACACACGTGTGTATCCACATACACCTTTATACATAAAATACACGTATGATACACACAACACCTGAGTCCAGGCCAAGGCAGGTGGCCCACAGGAGTCAGAGGGCATTAAGACTGTTAACATGTACAGAGTAGGAGTCAGAGCTGACACGAGTGGCAATCTGCATTAATGTCCCCAATGCCACAGACCGTGCTATGGCGTGCATGAACACAGGCTTCCCGGCCTTTTTATCTGGTTTCTAAGGGGAACACCAATGCTGGCAATTACTCCATTTCAGGTAACGTCCAGGGGGCTCTCCTGGGTACCCACCAGCACAGTGGTGTTCAGGACTGTCTCCTGCGGGATCTCCGGGAGCCTGACCATCCGGGGGCTCCTGTGCCCACCTAGCCATTCCGCCCCCACTCCACTGTTCACAAAGGGGCCCCCAACACCCGCCTCTCCTCCTCCTGCCCCGCCCGTGAAACGTGGCACGCTCTGCCCGGGTTATGGTTCTTTGTTCGAATGGCTGCCTCACCACCGCAAGGGCAGTGAGGGTTTCTTAGGAATCTGAGTGCCCCGCAGGACCTGGCACTGCGCTGAGAGCCCAACTGTTGCTAAGCCTGGCCCGAGGTTCCTGCATCAACGGACAGATGCGAGCTGCCTGCCTGCAGAGCAGGGCTAATTTGGCTGCCCCCAGTCGCACTGACGTTCTCTGCCTCCTGGGAGAGGCTCAGACTGAGGAAGCAGTAATAACTAACATTTACTGAATGCTCAGCACACAGCAGGCTCTGTGCCGGAGGCTTTCACACGCAGTATCTCATCTGGTCCTCCCAGCACCCTCTGGAGAAAGGAAGGCACAAGGAACCCTAAAGGAAGACACGAAAATGTTCAAAGGCCACCCCCGGGGTCCCACAGCCAGGAGAGGAGCAGGGCTATGTGGGCGGCATGTGCCCTCAGCCAGTGTGTAATACGATGAATGGCGTCGAAACACTGCGGACGTTCAGAATACCTCTCGACGTCAGGTGCCCTCTTTCATGGCCGACGGCCTGCCCATGTCCATGTGGTGAGTGCAGCCCTCCCACAACCATCGGCTCACATTGTTGCAAAGTGTCCCCTCACATGGTTGAGGGCTGCCTCCTCACATCCTGAGTGGGCCCCATCCCTCCTTCACCAACAGCTCAGGCACAGGAGGGCAGGCATCAGGCCCCTGCTGAAGCCCCTCCCTGCAGCCCAAGCACGGCCTGGACCAGCCCGGCAGCTCCATTAAGTAACGAATTCACCAGGACGTTTAAATGCGATTTGAGTCACTCAAATCCAATTGACGCACAGAATTTTAGGATCATTATATGGTGCTAACTACAATAGTAGGTGACCCTCAATGAGGTTACTGAATGCTTACTCTATAGCCACCTGCAAATGACATTCGAGTAAAAGCAAGCAGAATTCCTGGGTCAGGTGGCTATACCTAGTAAACACATTCGTTTTGCCAGATCAATAATGCCTAGTATGAACGTGGCACAACACAAAAAACGCGTCTTGCCGTAGCCGTGGCTACAGCCAGCACTAAGGTCTGGGCTCTCTGAAACTCACCCCCCAAACCAGCCATTCCTATGAAACTGGATTTTCTTTTACAGTCAGTTCTATTCTAGTTCTGAGCTGAAGTCTTAGGTACTTTCTTTGGATTCGTTTTTGTTGTTTTTTAATCTTTTGGTCCAACACGTACATATTAATGACCCAAAACTACGGTGATTTACATAAAATTCCCTCATTTTTAAGTGAAGGTTTAATTTAGTATAACTGCATATATTGGGAACCTGAGAGTATCTTTAATGTCTCACCCCATCTCTCCAAAACAAAACAAAACAAAACAAAAACCCATTAAATGTATCTTCTAGTGAACCTGTTTTAGGAGCTACTGGGGGAATCACCCATCAATTGCCAGTCTGTGTGGAAGAACCGAGTGGTTCTCGAGGCTGGTGCAATCTAATTGCTAACTGTTTACACAAATAACACGCAGAGCTAACGAAACAGAAGCAGCAGCTGGCGTGTTTCCAATGACCAGTCTGAACAGCCTCGGATCCAAAAGCACGAAGAGGAGAAAGTAAACTCTAAAACGATTTGGGACAAAGGTCTGTTTTCATGACAGATGGCAGTGAGGGTTCTTCAATGCCAACTTCACCACTTCTCCTACATATTCAGACGCCTCGGCTGCGGCTCCGAGTGTGGGCACCAGCACTTCACCTGCCAAGCCGACACGGGGCAGGGGGGGTGACAAACGCACGCTGAGGCCTCACCCACCTTCGTCATTCTAGGGCCGTTCTAGCCTGTCTTCCGACATCAAACATGTCCTGTTCGTAGGGGCACCACTCTCACGTCACAAACACGGAGGCCGTCCTCGATGGGGAGCCTAACAAAGCATCACTTTGGGGCGCTACACCTTAACACACACAGCCTGCGAGGGGGAATTCACACAGACTGGCCCCCGCGTGTTTAAGCTGGACGACTGGTGACTTAGTACCTTGCTTCTACCTTGTAAGTCACTGAGGAGACTGAGGCCGCGGTGTGGAGGTCCGGGGCCCGTCAGCGGTGCCGGGAGGACGTGGCCCAAGTCCCAACTCCAGCCCAGGGCTCTTCTGGCTCAGCCCATTTGCGTGTTCTCCAGGGAATACTGTGAAAATCACTCCATCTCGTGATGCTATTTTCTCTCTGAACTGTGTGTCTGTTTGTTTCAAAGGACAAACTTAGTATCACATTTGAAAACTTCTAACCCGACGAGAAAATACACATACGGACAAGTCAGTCATGGCAGTCCTGGTCCCTGAGGCTTCTGCAGCCAGGAGAGAACGGCGCTCTTGCCTTTTGGAAATTCGTGGGCATGTTTCAGGGACGACGTCCTAGTTTTGGTGAAGTCTGACAGGAGAGCTGGCAGCCACAGGGCTCCTCTCGTGAATAGATTCAAATGGCACACACGTCAAAAGCGTGGAGAAGCCACGGTGTCGACACCTCACATACAGATGAAACTGCCACTCGCGTACACCTGACCTGCGAGCTCCAGGAGGCAGGGGTCCTCAGAAGAGCTGTGTCTTCTCCAAGGAGGAACAGAGACCATCCTCAGATGACCTGTGTGCAGCAACGGCCACCCGGACAGCGGGACGAACCGTTCACAGAGCACTCTCCCAGAAGTGATGCGCGTAACAGGATGTTGGAGTCAGTGTGAACAGTGCAGCGAAGGGAGGCCAGCAACCTGGGCAGCTTTCCGGGGACGGGTGCCCCAACCTCCATCGGAACACCATCCCAAGCTTTTGCCTCAATCTTAAGTGCCCCTCTTTTTATGTTCCTGAGACTGCCAGGTCCCCTCGGGAACACCCCCGTTAAGGCTGGCGAGGGGTGATGCAGGCCTCTCTTTCACCCCTGAAACCCAAGGGCCAGCACGGCATGTGCACCAGCAGGTTCAGAGCCTGTGTGGTGGTTAGGAGCATGGTTCGCATGAAGCTCACGCAAAGGTCCTTCCCGCCCCAAAGAAAAGGAACAGACAAAAATATTAATCACGTTTTCCTTTTAATAAGGCCTTTTATTCAAAAGTGTAGCTTTGAAAATCTCTGGCTTGCTGTGAAAACCGGAAGCGCTGGGAGCCGCTCCCTCTGAACGTGGCCCGGCCTGAGAGCGGCGGCCCCGGGGCTTGCCAGCTCTCCGCCACCGACGCGGAAATCGCCTTGAGACGAGGGCCAGCACTGAGAACTAGGAAAATGATGCATGTCCTACTTTGATTCCAGAAGAAAGGACAAGTTCTTAATAGAGTAAAACAAAACACAAAAATTAACAAATCTTTAGAAATCACTAGGGGGTGTGTGTGTGTGTTTATGTCATTAGGATTATCATCAACATTTAAAACGATTAAAAATAAGGTTGCCACCTTACCTTTTCTTTTGGTACTGGGGTGTTAATAGATTTAGGGGGAAAAAAATTTACCCAGACTCTGAAGTTTCCAGACCTCTGGCCTATGCCCAGCTGTGCCATTGCCGGCGCCAGTCGGGACCCCCGCCCCTCCCCCATCAGGACTGGTGGCAGGAGGCAGCGCAGGCTTTCCCGCTGGTTGACAAGATGACGGGCCCACAGAGCGCAGCTCACAGAGGAGCCGCATTCGTCCCCAGCATGAAACTGCCCAGGACGGCTCTGCGAAACCTTCTGAGACACCTCCCCGCCCACTGCTGCCCTGGTTTGCTAACTTGTTTGCTCTGCCTAAAAGAAAGATGGCAATCTTAATCATTAAGGGAAGCTAGGTTTTTTTAAATAACTTAAAAAAATTATTTTTATATAAAGCAGCAAAAACATTTTCCTCTCTGCAGAAAAAAAAAAAAGTGAACAAGAAAACACAGCAACGTAAATGGACTGTTCGTAGACTTCTGCTGAATGACCTCCCCAGCACAGGAGCCTCCTCGGAGCTACTCGCCAGCTTCCTCGGTGCCGTCTGAAGAAGGTTCTTTGGCATCTTCAGTCGCTCTTTTACTTGGCTCTTGACTTAAATTTTCCTTTTCTAACCTGGTCCCGTTGGGGATAGAGTTCTCGCCGTTCACGAGCCTGCTGTCCGCAGCCGTGGCCCGGCTGACGGCTTCGGAGAGGGTCAGGGCCTCCTGCACGCCGGCCTCGCCCTCCAGGCCCCTCAGGACCAGGGGCAGCCTCGAGTCCCCCACGCCGCCCTCCAGCAGCCCCGGGTTACTCTCCTCGTACTTGGGGAGTGGGGCCCCCTCCTCCATTTGTTTGCGGTAGTACTCCCGGTTCGCAGCCGCGCTCTTCACTGCTTTTTCCAAAATCTCTTTCTCACCCAAGCGCAGCTTGATGGCCATTGTGGCACGAACAGAGAGGTCGTGGTTTTTCAAAAAGGACTTGTCTTCCTAGAAAATGAAGAAGAGGAAAATTCATTATAAGAAGTTTAAATCAGCAAAATGACAGCGACAGAAGGCAGATCAGTTGTTGCTGAGGATGGACGCATGAGGGCAATTTGGGAGGTGACAGAAGGTTCTAGAACATGAGGTGGTTGCATGACTATATACGTACATCAAAGTGTACACTTTAGAAGTGTGAGTTTTACTTGCATGTAAACTGTATCTCTCAAACTATCGTAAAGCAAAAAAAAAACGAAGAGCCTAACTCAAACGGTGCTCTAACACACCTAATACAGAACTTCACCCCTTAACTTTTAAAATCATTCTCTGTCTAAGTGTACTGACGGAGCCCCAGGCCTCGGCCCCTGGCTGAATGAATGAATGAATGAATGAACAAGAAGTATTTCAAGTTAGTGACTCAAAGGCAAACTTTGAAAGCACATGTTTGATGTATCATACGAATTAGAAATTACAGAGAAGTATTAAATAATTTTTAAAAATTATCTTCTGATCACCAGTGTCTCAATGTGACTCTTTTGATAAGTATAAAAATGTGTTAAGTAGAAAAATGTTAAGTTGAATGAAAAATACCAAATACACAATGATTTTGCTAAAGATTTATAGTAATTTACATTTGGGAGGGAATCTCTTATTAAGCATCTTTTAAAACGTGACAAAGCTCAAATCCTCAATCAACTTAATTACCTCGATACTTGTTTTATATGTTTTTAAAAGAAGAGAGGCTCGATCTTCAAGAAACGTCCATAGTTTGACCTCATTGTCCCAGCTCACAGGATATTCCGAGTTGCCCAAGGTGAAGATTCTATCAATCGCATCATCTCCCAGCAAATGTTCTTTCAATTCTTCTGCAAGAAGCACAAGCAGCCATCAATTAGGGGGAACACCACCCCTCATTTCAACAAGCACCCACCTTACACAATATCTTCTCTGGTGGCGTCACCTTCCTGTGGCTAAACTTCCTGATCGGTCAGCCAGGCCATTCCGAACTCCCCAGAACAGACTCGAGCTATGTGCTGCCGGGCAGGAAAATGGGGTGCCATCTCCTGAGCTGCAATCCAGATGAGGCCTGGGCATCCCCCGCTTTCTCATGGTTTCTTTTTTGTTTGCTTTTGTTTTGGGGAGTTGGTTCCCTGAGCGAGGATTGAACCCAGGCCGCAGCGGTCAGAGCGCCAAGGCCTAGCCACTACCCCACCAGGAAATCCCTATCTCATGGTTTCTATGAGGGACGCTGAGAGCCTTCAGCTTCACAAGACACTTTTTAAAGACAACCTGTAGAGATATTTTGACAAGACCTATCCTACACAGACGCCATGAGCTCTGTCACACCAACTAGGTCAGAAAGACATCTAGGTGAACAATGCAGAGTACAAACGAATAACAGAACATTCCAGTGATCCTAGTACATTTAAGTCTGATTGGTCTTATTCCAGGAGTTGACCTGGCAAAGTTATTTGTCTCATCTTATAATAAGTAAGCCACAAACTGAGAGAAACAAGAAAATGGACTATAAAAATCTCAGTTAAGGAAATATGTGCTGATGTCCCTCACTTGTCGGGAATTTAAATAGGAATTACAAATAAGCCCAAGTAACATCTCAATTACCTTCAAGTATCTTTAAAAGGAGGAAATAATTCAGCAACTGCTCTGAGCATTTTATCTCCTGGCACATTATCTTCAAAAGACCAAAACATGCCCACCCTATTCATGCTCGAGAAATTCACCCAGGCTCCTTATGTAATTATGAGACAGTATCTCTTTCAGAGCAAAATGCCCCACAGCTGTCACTATTTACAATTCAAACTGAAGAACTTCTGTTGCCAGCAAACCAAACTTTTATCAGGATTAGAGTGATTCAAAGAATACATCAATTGTCTTGACATGACAAACTGCCTCTCTACAACCGAAGAGAAATGGAAGAATCGCCTAGCGACTGAAAATGAGTCAAGCAGGGATTTTTTCCCTTTTTAAGAAAACACAAGTTAATCTTACGTTCACAAAAGAAACTTATTAACAGTTGCCTTTGTTAGTGAAAGATCACGATAAAATTCAGGATGATTAGATTTCTGATCCTTCGGTTTACAGTCGGGAGGAGGGGGCGAGGTGTTAAATGCTCCCTCCCATGGTGGCAGAAGTGTCTTCTTAGAAGCCTCAGACACTGAAGTTGCTGTTTTCCTTTTTTGACTCAAGCTCACCAAGTTCTGCCCTTCCGTGCTGGAGAGCAAGGGCAGGAGCAGACAGCTGCTGTCTCTGCTGCTTTTTAACAGTGAAACTGCGCTCATCGCACTTTACTAGAAAATAAAACCCACAAAAGGGGAACTAAGGCCGCTCACCCTGGACGAGTCTGGAATCCTCGGGGAAGTGAGCCCAGGGCTCCTGGATTCGGCCTCTGTGTCCTGCTTCCCTCCAGCTAGCAAACCCTGAGCAGAGTCCCGGCACTGGAGTCAGCCCTGTCCGCACAAGAGCTCGTCACCTTCACCCGGCCACCATGGGAGTGTGTGTCTGGTCACCCGGAGAGTGGCCAGCGTCCTCGCTGCTCGGGCTCAGCCTGGCTCCACGTCAAACGCGGGTTCCTCCAGGCCCCAAGGACGTGATCTCCCTCATGGATTACGCTATCTGCAAACCTGGAGCAGCCCCATGGCACACCTGGGGCACGGGCTCCGCAGTCAGCAGAGCTGGGAGCCAAATCAGGGTCATCGCTTGCTCGCTGAGTGGTTAAGTTCTTCGTCCTCTCTGAACTGGCTGTCCTACGTCAGTCAAATGGAAACCCCTACCTCTCTCCAGGCTGACGAGGATCATGCCAAGCACAGCGTGGCCCTCACCAATCACAGGGGTCATCATCACCCTCGCCCCTTCACCATAAATCCCTTCAGCAGAGGAACTGTGACACTCAATTTTGTATCCCTATGTTACACACAAGAATGAAATCTCCAAGATCCAGATGGGACACGGGGGAACTGAGGCCAGCAGAGCCCAGCAGACCACACACCGGTGACTGCTGCGGCCCCAACTGCCTTTGCAGTGCTGGGGCAGCTGCTGCAGGAGAACACCGGCTCGTCTGCTCCGTCAGGCTGTCCCTCACTCACTTGTCCCCTACCTCCTCCACACAGAATGTCAGGTAGTTGACAACAACAGCGTGTGCGTGCGCGCACACACACTAGTGCAACCTCACCATCTGGGGATGTGGGGCGGCAGTTTCAGACGAAAAATGAGAACACGTTCACAATAGGTCAAATCTCAGGAAGAAACCCCGAATGACTCGTCTTAAACAAAAATAAAAATAGATGCTTCATACAGGTACTTAACTCTTTCTGTACCTGAGAAAAGAGGCTGGAGCCCAGATCATTCTGTGACTTAAGCAGACTGTGTAGTGTTATTTATTCCAACAGGACTCCTAGCTTTAAAGGGCCTGCTGGCCATTCAGATTCAGACTCAAGTTGGTTAACTACCTTCTCCAGGTGAATTACAGATACCACGATACTGTGAGTGACACTAGGCCCTGTCAGTGTTGGGTAAACACTTCCATCTCCAAATATAGAATTCTGATACAGTGAGACAATCCAAGATGGTTTTGTTTTCTTATAACACAGTAAATAATTATTTATTACAAACAAATATTGATAACACACCAAGGATTTAATAAACCATTTCTAGGGTAAAATGGACCCATTTTCTTTTTTCTCCAATATTGCCATCTTACCTTCTCCCAAAAGTTACTTTGGTTTTCTGCATTTTTGTCTTTAATCTGAATCCCGATGCTTTGTATTTTCATGAATTAAAAAGAAAAAGTGAACCTCTTTTATTTCCCGAGATGATTTACCTTCGGTCATGCAGAATACTCGGAGAAAAGCCAGGAGCTGGGCAGAGATGGGGGGCTCCGTGAAATGCAAGGCAAAAACACTGGACCTGACGAAAGCAGGAAGAGGATCAGTCACCTGCTGCAGTCACCGCCTCGCTCCCTTGAACCTACCGCCCAGGGGCAAGTCCGCAAGGAACGCTGAGCCGGCACCGTCCCTCAGGCTCCTTGTCTGATGTGACAGCACCGCTGCCAGTGCCCGCGACATGCAGGGGACTGGCGGGCGGGCGAAGAGGGCGCTGGCCATCTCTGCCAGCGACCCGCACCGTCTAACAGCCTTCATCCCAGGTGGTATGCAACACGCTACAAGGACTAAGCATACCTATGGTCCTTAAAATACGTTAGCGATAATTTATGTTGAGTTCACATTTTAATCATTAATCAAATATTGACAAGTTCAATAAAAAAGGACCTGGATAATGCATTTTCATTAAGAATGGCTCCTCCATTCCCTGGAGAAGTAATAAATCATAATTCTTGTCTTCTTTATCATTTTGCACCTCAAATGCAAGAAAATCTTAAAAGAATTTAACCAGAAATATTTGAAATCATTGAGGATCATGACTTCATTACAGAAACTAACGGTGGCCAAGAATTAAATGAAACAAATTGATCTAGATCATTAACCTTTTCAAGGTGAAAGACATTAATGATACCAAAGTCCTTATTTCACTTAATGAGGATGCCAGGACGTATCCCCTAGAACTGACGGCGACCGTTCCCAGTGACACAATTAGGTTTATCTGAAAACGCTGGTCAGTCAACCTGCGTCTCAATGGTTTAAATTCGCCGTATAACAGGGATAAAGGGATTAAGACTAACCACTGTAGAGAAGTTTTATTAACACACCAATTAAACATTATGCAACTGGAAACACTTGAAGCACCACGGGAAAGAGCTGACCAGTTTTCCACTTACGTGGGGATGCCAGCGCGAGCCAAGACCTCGGCCTTCATGGCGTAGAGCCTGTCGCTTTTACTCACGCCAAGCTTTATTTTCACTCTGTCGTGCGAATTATTGTCAAAGAAAAAACCACTGTGGATCACAAACTCTGCATTTGACCGAGTGCCATAAAAAATGTAAATCTGAGATGCAGTAAAGAAAAAAATAAAGGGACATAAAAGAAACTTAACATCCATTCTTAACACAGAGCAGGGCAAAGGATCAGTTCTCATATACGTAATACGACTTTACACTAATGCCACAAGATAGCTAGCTCTAAAGTGATTAGACCCTAGCTGGTACACCATGTGTTGCCAGGGTGAAGTCTCAGCAAGGCGTGCAACCTCCCAGCTCCCCAATCTGTCCACTGCCCTTGGGGGGCCCTTCCTGGTACCGCAGGAGCCCAGATCCTGGGGTCATGGGCCTCCCTTATCATCTCCTTTGGAGGGACAGCAAGACTACTACTTCTCTAGTGCCTTTAAAATTCACCACGTCTCCCTCTCCTTTCAGTGTAACAGTCTTCTGGAGCGAGAGTTGAAAGCAATGTCTGTCAGAAACGCATGTCCCCGTCCCACGGCAATGCCGCAGCTAGCGGGCGGGTTTATGGACTTCCCTGCAGACAGGGATCCGTGCTTTGTTAGACTGTCTTCGTTCAGTCTCAACTGGAACGTCAGTGGTCTAGTTCAGTTCTGGTTTTTGTGTACCATCTGCTTGGTCCTAAGACTGACAGAACCTGCAGGTATTTACAGGTGCGTACAGGTATTTTCAAACTTACTGAAAGGCTTCATCTTGCACCTGCCCAAATCATTAGATTAACAATTCACAGATTAAAGTGAAAGCTCCAGAAAATGAGATCTTACAGTTCCCGATTCCCTTATGTTTTTGCCACTTAAACTGCTTCTTCAAAAAGAAGGTTCTAGTCAACAGAAAAAGAAAGAAAAGCAATGCAGTTTGTGAAACTGAGAAATGTGCTCTCCTGTCAGAACAACAAAGCTCATTTTCAGTCACAAAATTTAGGTCATTGACAAGCAGGAGGTCAATTGTGCAAAGCGCTGCACTGAAATCCCTTCTCTGGGAGCTCAAGGTACGACACAAGGCACGATGCATGTAGTACAGCTTCTGGTCTTGGGGCGTGCTCCCCAAACAGCCTTACATGGAAGTCCCGAACGGCTCACCCCAAGTTGGATGCCTTCTGACAATCACCGACGCGCATTAGCTGCGTGCCCGCCGGCAGGCCGATGCCAGCCTGACACCCACCTGCTCCCCAGCCCGGAAGTCCTGCAGGGCGACACACTCGCAGCGGTCATCCTCCAGGTTGTAGCCCGTGGTGACCTAGGAGAGACGACAAGCCACGGTGTCAGGGCCCTCATGCGTCAGGGCCTTTTGGTTTGTTTGGCAGTTAGAGAATTAAAGCCATCCACAGCACTTAAAGGGGTACACTGTGCGTGCTTCACTGAGCAAAGGGACGCAGAGGCGCCTGGCTAGTTTCACTAGTGCTACTCACACCAGAAACTCTACGGAAGACTCCACACCTGAAGGACGTGCTCCTAGGAAAACTGCACAGATCACCACTTGCCTGTCTCTACCAAACATAAACCTTTCATTACAAAGTTACTGCCTTCAAGGCCCCCCACCCTTCAGGGGGCAATGCTGGGACACTTGCCCCACAGTGGGCTTCAGGACCTCCGGAGAACTCTAATTGACTTGCAAATATTGTCTTTATCTAATGTTTGGCCTTTAAGAAACTGAAGTGGGATTTCCACTGGATAAAGAATCAGGGAGAAAGAAAAGCTGTTTCTGAATTATGTACATATTTCACTCTAAAATTAGAGAAATTAAAACTTTCGGATAGGCAAAGGAAAATAGCTGCATCCTATTCACTTGCTTTCTGCTGAGCTATAGTGTGTGTTTCTAAGCCCATTACAAATAAATACAAAAAACCCACTAACTGCATCTCCAACCTCTCCTGTCCTAGTGGGGCCAGACAACCTCTAGGTCACAGCACGCAAGTCACAAAGAAACCCTTCACACCTCAGCTGGTGCCATTTTATCTTCTAAATCAGCCTTGGACTGTTTCCTCCCGTCTTTCCCATGCATGGCTGAGGGCCTTATTCTTTCTGGCCTAGTTTAGCATTTGCAGAAAGCTTCCAACTGGTCTCCGGTCCCAGCACTGTTCCTCCTGCATCCTTAGTGACATTACAGTGTCAACCTCCTGTCTAAAACCTTCCTGTGCCACTCCCCTCTGCCTTCAGAAAAACCCCCAAGTTCTTGAGCAAGAACATTTATGAGAAGACCAGGCCAGGCCCGCCTTTGGTCTCCTGACACACCACTGGCTGCCACACAGCCACTGCTCTGGCTCCCTCAGCCCCAGAACTGCCTCTGCTCCTGTGGTCTGCACTCCCGGGGGTCCTATGCTGATGCCCCCCACCCCACCGGAGGTGACTGATCTGTGTCCCTGCCCCCACCAGGCGAACCTGGAGCACCCCTGGCCCTTCTGTATCCAGTGCTCAGCAGGACGCTGTACCTAATCCCTGACACTGCCTTTGAGAACACTTCCTTGATGATGAACTACCCCCCCAACCCCCCCTCCCCCTCCAGCCTGGGGAAAGAACAACTTATACCAAAAGCTCCTTCTCAGGAATCTGTCCCTCCCCCCACCCCCAATCTCTTACATCGTCTATAAATGTTTATTAATTATTTTTGAGCTCCTCATTTTACCCTAGAGAATCAAAATTCAAGACCAACAAGTGCTGCTCGCTAATAAAAGTATCAGCAGTTTGGGTTCAAAAGACAAACACTTTGAGTCTAGGGAACGGCATTCTGGGACCAAAGGCCACATAACCCTAATCGTTAAACCCACATCCCCCAGAGCCAATGGTTCTATTAACCATACATCTAGAAATCCTTCACACAGTCTCATCTGCAAGACCAGTGAGAAACATATGAAGCCGAGTATTCTGGCACCTTCTCACTCACAAAACGGCTCCAACACTTGACAAAATTGGCTCCATGAAGTTCCTGCCAACATACAAATCACTTTTCTGATCCCAAACATGACCTTGATACTAAGTATGGAATAGAAATTCCCCATCAACTCCCAGCGCCAAAAGTCTGGCAGTCCACAGGGTGGCTGCACAGGGACCTGACCTGACAGGAGCACGGACAGACAGAAGGAAGTTAGGGGGAGCAGGTGGGAAGGGTGGAGGGCCACCAGTGCACAAAATAAGTGGGCGGACACACAGCAGACAAACTGCAGGCCAGGAGGGCAGGCCTATGGGAGGGGCTGTGGGGTTCTGTGCCGGGAGCTCAGGACAGCGTCGCCTGAGCAGGTCTCTGAGCAGCCCTGCCGTCACCTCAGGTACGAGGTTGCCGGCAGAGGGCACAGCAAGCACAGAGGCCCTCGGCGGTCAGGCGGGCGCTGGGGTCCAGGAACAGCAGGGGGCCGGCCTGTGTGTACAGTGCGCAGAGGCTGGCAGGGGGTCTTGTCTGCTACCGGGACACCCTGAGCTTTGACTTTGGAACTAGAAGGCTATGTCAACCTCACGGTTTTAGATTTTTCAATACTCACACAGAAAGACCTTGATACAGAGCCTCCCTTAACTGTGTGCACCTTCCGGCACCCCCCATCCCGCCGGGAGTCACACTCAAATACCAGGGCTGGCTGTTCCACACGCTGCACCTATCGGAGCACTGTCCTTCTCGTACAAGCTGAACAACCTCAAGGAAGGAAAGCTGCTGCTTGTGTTCCTTTTGAACGACTCAGCAGAACTTACAGATGATTTCTTACAGCTTAATACCACGTCTTATAAACTTGTCTCAGTGTGCTTCGCCGTGCGGCCAGGAAATCAGCTCACGTTTGCCAGACTCTCCGGCTCAGGGATTCACCCAGCCTCTTCCTTCCTTCTGCTGCTCCTCGCTGCGACTGGTTTGAAATTACTGTCACAGACTTGATTCTCCATTTCTACCCCCACAACCAGGTTTTTGGGGACACTTAGAAGCAGACAGTGTTGCTGGGTTACAAATTTCTACCTCCTCTCTCAGCGATGTCAGAACAGACAGACAACAACTGTCAGGGCAGACAGACTCACAAAAGAAAATCTGTGTGAAAAGCAAGCCTCACCTTCAGGTACCAGATTTTTAAAGAGAGTAACTGTTAATACACATAATGCACAATTTCATAGTGTTAAAACAGATTCTTAAATACTACCAGAGAGAATTTCCCATGAAGTCCTGTAATCACAAGGGGAAAATGGGCCCCGACAGCATCGCGTTTAGTGATGCAGGGACCGTAACCACTGTAAGCAGAGTAACATCTTGTGTGAAACTTCTAGAGGTTAGTAAGGATTGTGCTGGGACAGTGAAAAGTCAAAGACTTCATGAACAGTATTAGAAAAAAATACAGCATTAGTAGTTGTCATCAGTTCATTATTTTTGTTTTGAGATAAATTAGTATTAGTTTTTTACTTTCGGGGTGAAAAGTAAATCTTCTGAACTCATTTACATGAAAGCAACAAAAAAACCAGTGTGGATGTGAGTGTGTGAGGCTTCACATGCATAGCACAGGGTGGGGGAGGTTCACAGGAAGCCAGGTGGCACCCGACAGGGCCCCCAAGGCCGCTGGCTGCTGAGGAAGGAGCTGCGCATTTTAACCATAGGGGCTGCTTTTAACTGGTCTAACTGGTTTTGTGTTTGTAACAGAGTACCCACTTGTTCAACTTCAGAAATAAAAACATAAACCCTAATGATCAATCAAGTTTGGGAACCACGGATCTAATTCAAAACAATAAAAATAAAAAATACTATAGTCAAATATTAAAAGCTAGTTGAAAATAATTTAAAGTTCAATCTTATGATCAGTTTAAAATAGCTCTGAAGGAAAAGAAATTAAAAAACGAATATAAAATTTTATTCAATGAAAATAAGTGATAAAATATCTATTCCTTAAAACCGTTAGTAAATTAAGCATATTAAATTAAGACAAAAGTACAATTATAAAAGCAGAACTAGTCCTTCTCTACAATTTAATTTAAGAGTACACCTGTTGCTACACCTTCCCAAATTAGCACCGGGGTATTCCATCCCGAGTGTCTGGTACACATCACACGTGCGCTGGCCATTTTGTAGAATCAGACGTGAAACACTCATTTACGGCATTTCCCAGTCTATTTATAATACTGCTAGTAATAACAAAGAAAGCTAACACTGAGAAAAGACAAATAAAAAACTAACCAAACCAGTATATCAGTATAAAGTTTACAAATTCAAAATATTGTGCAGTTGGTCGCATTTCAATCTACTAATCCCAGGAAACCTTTCTCAGACAACCGTCTCAGCGAGAGCCTGCAGCAGCCTTTGTCGCTTGGAATCCGAAGAATGCTGAGAAGCAGAGCAGGCCTCCCCCCTTTCCGCACTGCATGGTATTTAACAATCATCAGAAAATGTCCCTATTTTCTTAAAGGCTCCAACCAGTGCTTCCCACAGCTGACGATGCAAACCAACCAACCCACCGAGTCCTGCACGCAAGACCCAGAGCACCCTCCGCCCGTCCCAACACCAGGAATCCAGGCCTCACACCCAAACAGAAGCAGGTTGGGGCCAAGGACGCGTCGGCAGGTCGGGAGAAGAGATGGGGGCCAGGAAGGAGTCAGAGAACCGTACATAATTGGAAATCCAGCCAGCAAAGGAAGAACACAAGGAACATAAGGGGGAAAACGAGAAAGAAAGCTTTTTTCAATAAATCAGTATTTTTATAAGAATTAGAAAAAAGGAACTTTGGTTTAGTCTGTGGTTCAATAAGATAAGAAAATAAATGTTTAGGCTGGAATTATGGTTTAGCAAATAAATGCATTTCACTGTGGTTTTTAGAAAGTGATGGAAGATTCAAGTTCACCGTTTGCAGGGTTAAGTGAACACGGAGAAACACCAGCCTCTGCCTGGGGCGGCGGGGGCGGGGGTGGGGGGGCCTCTGCTCCCTTTGGAGATGGCAGGCAGGGGAGCAAAGGGTTTGTAGGCAGAATGTCCACTTTCCAGCTGAACCACAGCAGCGCCCCCCGATTAAACACGACACAGAGGAGGTCGTTACCAGGCCGTTGGTGTGATTGCACATGTCCCACAAAGGAATCAGCGCCAGGGTCACCCGGGAACCGTCCTCCGTGGGAATCTGGTTTTGGCGCGTCATAACAGAAGAGACTGCCCACCTGGAACAACCAGAAAAGAGGCGAATTACATCCGGAATACAGAGAAGCCGGTGGCAGTGACGACCAGAAACTGAGGTGTGCCTGACTGCTCTCGGCCTTTCAAAACCTCTTCTCAAGCAGCAAAGGGGAAGCCTGGCTTCCTCATTGTCCTCCAGAACTAACATCGGGCTGAGGGGAGGGAGGGGCAATGGGAGGAAAAGGAGCCAGAGGCTGCACCCGGGAAGAGCCTGCAGGCAGGGCCCCAACACAGATCTCCAGGCCTCCAGGCGTCTTCACTAAGCACAGACCCCTCCCCCAAGCCGACCCCACCCTCTTACCCAAATGCTGACTCTGCACCTATTTTTAGACTCAGTGAAAAGCAATGCTAACTCCTTTCTGATCAGAAATCCTCTAAGAACTCTACAAAATGTAGAGTGCTATTTTTATTACTTTGGGGAGTGAATTAAATCTTTTTGTTCAAAAAGTAGGCCGACTTTACACTAAAATAGTCTATTTAAAAAGAAAAATAATCATCATGATCACACCCCCCCATACTAATGTTAATCTCCAATATCAGTTGGCGGCCTGAACTAATTCCCTGCCATTACAGGTTAATGGCAATGTCTACATGGCTATTAAAATGCTGACACTTATCCCAGCTGTCCATTACAACTTCTAAAAGTCTATCTCGGTGTTGAGGCTTTACATGGTCACTCACTTCTTACTGAAGCATCTCTCACTTCCAAGATTCCAAATTCACTCAGAACCCCCCACCCCCCACCCACCCCCCACCGCACAGACACACACACGCACCAACCTGTAGTCCTCATAAGTGAAAGAATCCTTCAAGGGCAGTTTGTTGGCATGAGGATGGGTCTGGGAATTAGAAGTTTTAGAAAGCAGAGGTGAAAAGAGAAAAAGGGAAAACAGAAATCAGTCAGCAGAATTTCATTATTTAGCTGCCTAACAGATCCTAACAAGAGCCAAATGAGGCAGGAGGCGTCCAGCCGAGCTACTGAGGGATCATCACGCTATTATGCTCTCATACATCACTGTCAACTTAATTTGTTGTGCCCAGCAGCCGCCATAAATCTGCTTCTTCCTATTCCGATACCAGAACCCACAGACACGGCACAAAAATAAAACTTAAGGTGGACTGACTTCACGAAAGTGTCCGAGACCCAGAGCCGGGAAGTAAGGAGTCGGTGGGCCTTCCTGTGTGTCTTCTGCCATAATGTGCTGCGCACCCGCTACGCAGACTTCAAATCTCTTCTTACATCGATAAAAGAGACAATTAAAGGCACTCTAATAAATGGAAAGTTCTTTCATTTATCTGACTTAAATCATTTGGATGGGAATCAACTCATTACGTATCCACTCATTATGTGTGAATGAATCATATACATGCTAAATGTGGCTCTGGGACAGAAAAATCAGGAAAAATACAGTTTTGTGAAATTACAAAAAAAAATTTTACACACAGATGTAAAAAATAGAGATTGGCATATTTAAATTTTACTACTTATTTTTCTGGACAAAAGAACATTTTGTAAAAATATCCCAAACTTCACACTTATGAGAAAATTTTATACATTTCATATTCTGTCTTCACAATACATGCCCCCCCACCCCCACCCCCGGCCCTGTACCTTAGACCTTTCAAGCACTTAAAAAGTTTGTCTCAATTAAGAAATTAAAAGCTGTAACAGTGTAATTCTGATCTCCAGTTTCAATTTCAGTCTGATAGACAGATTGCAGTCAGCGATCAAATGAACAAATGGTACTTTCTGAGATACAAACGTAATTCTGCAGTGCTCTGTCTGCGGCACTGTTAATGCAAGGAGCGCCTGCATGTAGGATGCAGTTTTTACTCTTGACGCGTTAGCATCACAAGTGCACGGTCATTTATCATCGCTCACTGGAACGTACTCGCTGGCACCGTATGCAGGACGGTAGGGGATGAGGTAAAAGTGGCTCAAACCGTAAATCAATTAGAAAACAAAAGCTTGTGCTCAGTGCGCAATTTTAGGCAAATTATATCTTACAAAAGGCTGCCAATTGGGTGTTAGCTCCCAGGTGCCCCTTCTGAACCCTCTAATCCTTAGCCCAGTTTTAACCCTTTGGAAGAAAAGTCAACATGTAAAACGTATTCACGTAATGTTTAACTCTTGTGATAATAAAAATGAAAGTAAGGGAGATATTTTTAGTTCAACACATAAAATATCATGTTGCCCACGGGACATTTTCTAGCAGCCACAGGAATGTCAGAAAACCCTATCTTTGGTGTTAAAAACCAAAAAACAAAAACAAAGAAAAACAACAAGGAAAAAAACCAACAAAACAAACCACAGCAACAAAATCCAACAAAACAAACAACCTCAAAACAAAAACTGATACCCAGGTCAACCACAGAGAAGATGCAAGAATCCAAGAGACAGGAGCTTCTTAAAGCCTTTTCTTTGTGACAAATGAAATGCTCTGCTGTGTCTTCGGAGTCTCAGAAGATGCTTTCCACTGAATTAGGAAACCTAACCACAACAGTATTCAGGTTTTTCCTCAAAAAAGTACAGATTCAGCAGATAAAAACTGTCCCTCTACCTAAAACTGATCTGATGATAGAAAGGACCACAGAAACACTTCAGCGTTCCGCTGCTAAAATTTCCTTTCACTTACAATTAAACAAAACTTCACATCCCACCTACTGGGCAAAGTCTAGGAGGTGGGAGAGTACTGTTTTCTGCGTTACTTTAAAATATTTTAATTCATCATTTAAACAATGGAATGCACCCTAGTATTCTGAAAGCGGGTAAATTCCAACACGAAATCCCCCCAGTATTCAAAATCTGATCCACACGCCTCCCCGCAGACATCTGACTTACTGAATAGGAGAAAAGATGAGAATTCTGAAAATTGGGGTGCTGAATGAGGAACGATCTTCCAACACTCAAAAGATTATGTACGAGCTTTGGACTCTACAGAAAGGATTCAAACAACAGTGACCTCCCTCAAGGACTAAAAAGATGGAAAACTTACTCTCCAAAATGTTTCCCTTTCTGTATTTATATACATTTCTCAATGAAAACATAACTTCATGCTGATGAAGTTGTAAAGAAAACTCAAGAAAAAAATGCACAAATTCTTTCTTCAGATTAAGATTATTTTGGCTGTAGGGTTACGTAACATATATATGCAGAATCTGTTAGAAATAATTGGTCTTATCTGCTTAAAAAATAGTGTGTGCCTAATGTACATAATTCTGATATAAAAAGCAATTCTGCCACAGACACACGCACTTAACAGTGATACTGAAGCACAATGTGACACTGGGGAATGGCAAATAACTTCCATTTTGACAGCGCTCTCACTACTGTGACACTACCGCCACCTACTGGTGTCATGGGAAATAGGTTACAGTCGCAGAGCTCTTGAATGGCTTCCCCGGGCGAGGCCTTCCTAGCAACGCCAGGTACACCAACCCCAGGTTTATCTAGAGCGGATGGCTACCGCTTCAGCTTTACTCATGTACAATTTGGTGTCTAAAAATACCTGCCCTACCTCTTTAAGTTATTGTATATTTTTACAAGGATCTTGAAATATTCAAATATTGAAAATTATTTGCATGTGAAAAGCATTTAAGTTTGCAACGAAGTATTTTCACATTTCCTGAAAAAATGAACAAGAACAGAAAAGTGTGTATTACAAAGAGTACTTAAGCTCTGGTCAGAAAAATATCTTTTTTAAACAATGGACAGAATGATTTTTTTGTTTAAATACCAAGTCTTTCCCTGTTGAAGACAAAGTTAAGGTTTAAAAATACATCTTGTAAAAATTGTACTATTAACCTGAAGCTACCCGAAAGTTTCTAAAATGTTCTCAGATGAAAGTCTTTAAGCTCCTGCTCCACAGGGAGGGTAAGGGAACATGCCTCACTTTACAGAGCAAATCCTTAAGGGTTTCAGCATGGCATGTCTTCTGCAATATGCCACTAACCTGTACTTTAAAAATAATGTGTAAATTAAAACAGAAAACATATACTTCGCGGCCAATCGTTTTTGTCGCAGATTCACATGAGACGGGTGAGGGATCCGTGTCAGAGAGCCCACAGGGACAGACAGTGGATGGGGTCTCTCAGGCACTGGGACCTGCAGGAGCAAGTCACTGGTCAGCCAAAACACTAACCCCTCACAACCCCTTACATACAGGGGTAGAAACCAGCTATCGATTTTCTGCACGTTTTTAGGTGACCTATGTTTCCACTTTCTTGAGCACTAAAAACATCTGAACCTGGAGAAATGAGCAATTGCCACAGCTCACAATCAGGCATGAGGCCCTACAGTGCTTGCTGCAAAACAAGGACTCTTGTTCTTTCCCGCCAAGTGCGACAACCTTGGGACGCGCCCTTCCCTCCTCTCCAGGAGAGACTCCAGGGGAGGCTCAGTAATAGTGTACCTAGTACAAAATAATCACTACGTTTGGGAAAGATTAATATCTAAAATCATTTGTTTGGCTTCAATAAAAAGAAGTAATATTGCTAAATATGTAAGTATGACATTTTGAAGAATTTACCATATTGCACGGGTCTGGTAGCTATGCTTAAGGAAATTAAAAACCACTACAGTCAGCGTATTTGATCCTTATTAAAGTTCTGTCTGGAACTATCGCTCACATAAAACAAAAATAAACCAAGAAGAAATTTACATAAAACCTATGGATTACAAGAGTTTGAAGATGAAAAAATGAACAATATTCTGGCTTTAAAAAATTGATTTAGCATGCAGCTTCTCTTTATAGTCCCTTGATAAAAATGAAATCTCCCTAACAAACACTTAATAAAACCTGTCAATATCTCTGGAAAGAAAAATGACACAAATGCATTAAGTATTAAATACCCTTGGAAAAAGTCACATATTCCATGAATTTTTGATGTACTATCTTGACATTAATGTAAAACCTTGATATTTATAATTGACAGATATTTAATAAAGTATAAAAGAAGATGGCTGCTGCACAGCATGCAAATTTTTCAGGTTGATCAGAAATGAGAGATACAGACATGTACTTAAACTAAATAAACAGTTAATATGTGTCCCATGAATCAGCTGCAGGTCTTATTTTAAGCTCAGACAACAAACCTTTGTGGAAAACCAAAATAAGCAGAATTTGTTATTATGTGAATTCCTAATTCAGAAACCTCTAGCATGTGAAACAGCTTTGAGACATCACCAGTTCCGTATAAAAACAAGACACACTTGAGTTAAAGTGGTTTTTTTCTTTAACATCTAACAAAAAGCATTTTTTAAATAATAAAGATAAATATGTTCATATATATTTCCTAAAACAATTCTCCAAAGGAACATATTTAACCAAAAGAAAGGTTCCCAATTCTCCAAGGAGATTAAAAAAAAGGATTAGAAGGCATCGACTGCCTCCATAACAAACACACGTCTCAGAGTCAGATCTCTGCTTTCCAAGAATACTCACCCCTACATGCAACCAAGTCTTACAAGAAAACTGAGCTGAATGCAGTAATTATCGTCAACACGGCATTTAAGTATACTAAAAGAAAGTGGTTCACACAATAGGTGGGGAGATTATTATACAACAGGTTGACAATGCACTGTGGAATTGTACGCCTGAAACCTATGTAATTCTTGCTAACAGATGTCACCCCAAAAAGTCTATCAATAAAAATGAATTAAAAAACAAACAAAAAGAAAGTGGTTCAGTTTATAAAAGTAACTCCCAAATACTGTGTTTTTAAGAATTTATGGCCTGCTATAATATATAATCAATTGTCAATTTCAAAAATATATATAGTAGTTCAGTGGCTTATTAACGGCTCTATAGTATCAAAAATCACAAAATGTAATTTTGAAAGTGTACCTAGTTTGTTCTAATAAAAAAAATAGTATGCAATTAAAAATGTGTAACTAAAAAATGTCTAAGATTGTATTTGGCTTTACGTCTTAAGCATATATTAAAAAGGACAGTCAGGTTAACTAGCTGTGGACAGCTACACCTAACTCTAGTGATGGTTCCATTTCTCTTACTTCTATAAGAATAAAATCAGTTACAGAACCTCAGACTTGACCTTTTTGGGTAGATGCAATTATAAGTTTTGGACATGTGACCCCAGCCCACATGACCAAGAGATCTCTGGTACTTTCAAGGCCACCTGAGAAATCCTCTGCAGGACAGCCCTGTGGCACCCTCCCTAAGTCCAGTGTCTCAGCCACCTGGGGAGAAGGGTGAGAGGCCACAGGCAGCTCTCCATGCATGCATCCTGGAAGTCTGGGCTGCACCAACCATAGAAGAAAAGGGGCCAAAGGGACCGCAGAAGGAAAGAGGGGGATTCCCCCTGGGAGCAGCTGACTAAAGAAATGGGAGAAGGGAAACGAAAGGAAGCAAGCAGAGTACTGAGCAGAAGACGGGAGGCAGAAAAAACAGGGCGGGCAGAAGGAAAACGGACACTACACACTCTGCCTGAGCCCCCCGAATGAAGGTTCACGAAGAGCAGCACGGAAGGCAGCACATTTCTAGGACAACCAACTCTTGCACTGGTATCTCACTTCCTAAGTGGCTATAACACAGCTTAACGTAAGGACAAATTGCAAAGTGTCTGTTGAATCTGGAATTCAGTTTTGACGACCACAAATCAGAATCAAAGTGCGGTTCGTTTGGCTCTGGAGGGGAAAAAAAAATCACTTTTTAAGACTTTTATTTTTAAATATAGATTACATCAAACTCTTCAGGGAATTTTTCACCAAGAAGTTCTTTGAATTCACTCAATATGACCAAATAAACACATCAATATACATTAAATTTAAATCATTTGCTTTTCTCTTACATATTTAATTATCCTATAACAAATGTGTTACCTAATAAAAATTTTTTAATTAAGAAAATGAGATTAGTGGAGAAATATCAACATTGCTCAATAAATTTATAAAATTACTTTAAAATGGAAAGAATTGTTTTTCATTGGAAGACATTGAAATCTATAACCTGCATTCGATTTAAATTAAATTGAAATTTGTTGAAACACTGCAAAGGATATGCGTGTTTCAGAACTTCATGGATTACCATTTGTATACCCTGAAGATGTCCATCAACTATGAACCCAAGTGAGACAAAATCAGTGTTTTAACTGTCAATCATTCACTTAAATATTTACTGACTCAGAAAAAAAGCTGAAAATAGGTTAGGACTAGAAATTCATTCCTCCAACACATACTTTACTGTTTCTGACATGGTACGCTGCTAGGTACCATGTGACAGGTGGACGAAAAGACATGCTAACATCCTCTGGGGGGTTCGGCCTAGCAGTGGTCAGCTAAGTGACTTAAAAAAAAAAAAAAAGAGATGATGCAACAGGTAATAGTTCAGGTCCGCCTCCTGGGGCCACCTTCCAACCCTGCCCAGGCTACTCTGCTCCATGTGCTCCCAGCCCTGCGGACCCCTTTCCCAGGCTGACCTCAGACTGCTACCTCTCGTGTGTGCACACACGCCTGCATGTTTGGCTGATGTTTCTTTCCCCTAGTAGGTAAGCTCAGTAAGGTGGGACCACCACATCTCTTCCAACCACAAGGGAATCCCCAATGCCACACATTCCAAGAAAAATCACCTTCCTCTCAGACAGAAGGAAACATTTCTCCTGTCCTGTTTCCTGGATCTCCTCCCTACCTATACACAACGGCCTAAACGGCAGCTAAGAATAAAGGAAGTGACAACTTTCCCAATGACCATGATTCCAAAGGTGATGAGAGGCAGGACCAGGGCAACCAGGTAACCCAGCTGTAATTAGGCTACAGCCGGGCAGCCGGGTTCCCACACTCGCCGTCAGAGGCTCTGTCCGTGTGGGCAGCCCTGCTACAGAGGGCACTCCCCCAGGCTTCCAGAGAACAGTGTCCTTTCCGTGCCCTTTCTTCTACCCCCATCTCTTATGAACAGAATATTTTACCACCATCTAGGGCTCAGATAATCTTCTCTTTTTTTCCCGAAGCTATCTTTCCACACACTTATGAGAAAGCTCTACTCCCTTTTTAGAATCCCACGAGGAGCAAAATGGACCACACCCACAGTCCTCTGTACCCAACAGTCACCACTGCCCTCCACCACCCTCTGCCTCACCCAGCAGCATGCACACCTTTGTACAGGTTAGCCTGTCACTTCCTGTGTCATTTCAGATCACCCAACCCTGTGCCTCCATTTCCTCTCTGAAAGGGGGTCAGACAAGCAACCTCTATCTTTGTTTCTTTGCCCTCTGACACTCCCCGGCCCCAAATATCTCAGTCTGCTGAGTAACGTAAGGACCCCAAACCATGACCAGAGCTCTTCCTCAGTCTGCAAAGACAACAGTTCCAACAAGTGATTGATGCTTACTCATAAGGTACATATTACTGCAACCCCTCAAAACTATCAAAGAAACTAGAAATAAAGAGAACAGTAAAGACAGTTACTGTTTTAGAACATATCTGCATCAAAAAAGCAGGCAATTAGGATTTATTATTGACTTCGCTGTATTCTACTTTTCACTTCAGCTATTTTAGATTTCAATGACTCAGAATACAGTCTTTGGACTTGGGTTAAATTCATCAAGCTCGCATGATCAGAGTCACTAGCAATGTGTAAGAGGAGAGCATTATAACCACCGATATGAAACCCACCTCACCAATAGAGTCACTCACACTCAAAGCACACATATAAACCCTTGTCCCTGCAAAGCACTTGGCAGGGTTTGATGTACAGGAAAGCTCTCTGGATCTCCCAGGCACAGTGAGCAAGAGAAAGAGAAGAGGGAGTGGGCGGATCGTCAGTCATTACCTGCTAGCACTCTGTAAAGAACTGCTAGAGAACTTGCCTGGGTAAGTTAATCCTCCGGATTCCTGTGAAACAGTCCCATCCTGCTGATGAGGAAACTGAAGGACGGCGTTTACAGCATGTCCAAGGTCACCCAGTTAATAAATGATGGGGATGGGATAATGACCTGGGCGAAAGATTTCGGAAGTTTGAACAAAGGATTATTAGTTGTCCTACTCTCACAAATAAAGCACAAGTTCTGATATGGTCAATATATTTTTTTCTTGATGAAGTTCTAGAAACAGAGCTATCTGAAGGGCCACGATGAAGCTTGAGGGAAGCCATACAAGCAAAATGAAGGCTGTGCCTCTACCACTTCCCTAGCCACCAGGAAGGGTGCCACATTCAGTTAAACGTCACTGTCGAGAGTCCTAGAAGCTCAGACCTGGATGGTGACAGAGACCACCCGACCCAATTCCCTTCAGCCGTGAAGAGGCCTGGCCCCAGAAAACACGTATGTACCAAATACATACGTAGAGGTATATTCCTTTCCTTCATTACATACAGAACACAGGGATCATACCTGGAATTTACTTTCTGGTATCTGCTCCACTAGAATTATGCCACACTGGTGTACCAACAACTTCCAATATTCTACCACCTGGAATTCCTACCATTTTCGTAACTCTGAACAGCCTCTAAGACACCCCACAGCTTCATCAATCATTAAACCAGCATTACCTCCAAGTTCTTATGCCTTTTTGGCTACTTTCAACCCTCCTGGTTGTCACGTTGTTAGGGAATGAACCTTGGCCCCAAATGTCATGCCTTTAAGCTGGAAAGACGTTGAGTGGTTAATGCGAAATGAACTCTAGGGGTACAGAGTTCCCCTAGGGAACCCGAGAACCTGAGTATGTCAGACTTGGGATTCTGACAGAGACAGGCCAAGCTCTGATGGAGTAAGTCACCCTGATGGCCTGGGAGGACCCCTAGTGGCGTCAGCCTCCTGTGCATCCTCTCTCTCAGGCACACGGCAGACTGCCCCTGTCACCAGCTGCCCCGAGCGCTGGCAGTCAGTCCCAGTGATAAGACTGAGGGTAAAGGTCCCTGCTGTGCCACTTCTGGCCGTGGGTCACCAGGAGCTGGATGAGAACACAGGCCCTGCAGGCACCTGTGGGCAGAGGCCCCTCGCCGGTCCCTTCTCTAGCTGAGAACTACCCACATTCCTGCTCCTTCTCCACTTCCTGTGCTTATCCTGTGCTCAAAAGGTACCAACCGAAGAGAAAATCCCCAACACTCTTTCCCTGGTCACTGTCAGTCGAGCAGAATTACAATGTTCCGACTGAGGGACCATCATCGAGTGAAGATTCCGCTGAACAAGAGGTGACAGCACTTCTCTGGTTGTAATATGAAGTCACTGATAAAGAGCTACAGCTCAAAGAGCCCAGATAACCTTTTCTGTATCTCTGAAAAGGGAACTTCCAAGTATATTATCCTGAGATTTAATAAGTAAAACAAATATTTTAACCGTACTGGCAAAAGCACGCCCGCTGAAACTGCAGTGCACCGAATTATGGGCTCCTGTCTCTTAGTCAACACAGCGTGTCAGCACCGTAGACAAGACAGCACTCGGCTAACTGAGCAGGATTTCAAAGCCGTGCTTCTGGGCAGCGGTGGCTGGGAGCTTTCTTTTTCAGTAAGTGAAATTATTTTATATTCATCTTCAGTTGATGAAAAAGTTCTCTCTCTCATTTCACTAAGAGTCCAAAAGAGGTACCAGAACTCTTTCAAGCACTTTTACCTCCCCAAAATAAAAATGAGACATGAAAGGAGGCACTAAAATGGCATCAATAGTTACTATTTATCCCATTAGCATTAAAATTTCCTAAGAAAAGATAAAAAAAGAACTCATAAAGCAAAATTCTTCTGTCCAGTATTAAGAGTCTGCCCTGAGACTGAACAGGCTGGGAAATCCAGAACAGGGGAGGCCAGGCTGTGCAGCTACCCGAGCCTCACGGGGCTTCCACCTTAAGGGAATGAGCAAGCGATGGCCAACCCACAGTGGTCAGAAGGCGCGAGTCTGACTACTTCTTCTTCTTTCAAAATGATGCTTTGCCTTGTATTTTCTTAATTAAATGCTTCACTGATCAATAGGTATGAGATGGATTGCACTCTCATTTTTATCAGGGGAAACACTAGCTCACGTTCTAAGAATAATACCATTTTGTTGGAGCAATCAGTATGTGGAAACAAACTGTCAATGAAAGAATAGTTTCATCAGTGTGTATCTTTCCAGCCCAACATATAAAACAGATCGTTTAAAAACTGTTCACTGGAAGTTCACAATGCATGGTAAAACTGTATGCCTGAAACCTATGTAATCCTTGCTAACAGATGTCACCCCAATAAGTCTAACAAAAATAAATTTAAAAATAAATTGTTCACTGGCAACAGAAAGCAAGAAATCCAGTAGTCTGACTTCCATCATTTTTGGTGTAAGATGACTTTGGATTACAGTCATAGATGAGCAAAGACTTCAGAACTGGGTTGTGAAAACAAGGTCTAACTCCTAACCCAGAGTCACTTTCAGGGGACAGGAATGGCAATGTGAGAGAAGCCTGGGGAAGAAGGAGCTAGAAGAGCATGAAGGAATGTTGGGGGGCAGCAGGAGAAGACTGGCACAGAGCACAGATGATGGAATGGGCGCATGGCGGCCCCCAGGCCACAGAGGGCTTGTCACTGTCAGGGCGGGGAGGAGGACAGAGAGGCTGAGTGTGGCATATTCTTGATAAAAGTTGCCGTTAAAGACATCAGATGGACAATTATCTCTGAGGCAAAGGGACATTCTACGAACCAAGGGGATAAAGCTAGGGCTGACAGGAAGAATGAAAATGAAGGGCACTGAAGACAGTGCACAGCGCAGAGTCCCAGAGCTCCCGACACGCACGCCACAGTCTTCCTTAGAGGGACTAATGGGGGAGACGACACAAAGCAGCTCGGCAGGAACAGGAGTCCCTGTCACAAGGTCTCAGCTTTTTCGGGGCAGCAGAGATCCGGGGAGCCTGGGAGTGGCTCAGTCGCAGGGGCATGAGACAGAGAGAGTCAGGAAGACACGACGATGCACCTCTCTGGCCAGGCTGAGGGGTGACTCATCTTGGAGTTAACGGTCACCCAGACACTCCTGACAGCATGCTGGAGCCCAGAAGCAGAAGGCGGGAAAGTGGACGATGAGGAGGACATGGGTCTGTTAGCAAAGGACAGCCATCGGCTCTTTCGCAAGAGACACGAGACGAGAGTTTAGATTCAGTCTCCAAAGACTCAGGCTGGGGAAGGTGGTGCAGAAGAGAACCCTTCCTGAGCACTTAATGAATCTGCTGCAAGAAGAAAAAATCTGCTTCCCATCTGGACTTCCAGACTCATATAATAAAGTGACATTTCCAACACAGGTTTTCCTAGATCATTAGCTTTGTCAATTAAGACTCCATGCTCAGCAAAGTGACCATTGTTTTTTCTACTCATCCTTTAAGTTCTAAAAAAAAAAGTTGCAAAATCTGGAGTTATCTTATTTAATCCCTGAAAAAAAACCTGATGTAGAAAATATTTTCCCCCCATTTTCACAACTCAAATTTGATATTACTTTCCAAATTAGAATAATGTACCCCCACTTCCACCGATTCCCTGAGCCAAACCCTAAAACAGCTTAAGATCCCTCTTCCCTCAAACCTTCGTATGACCTCCAGTGAACTGTGACTTAAAGCACAGCAGCCTGTGAAATACCACCTAGCACTTGGGTTTAGAGCACGCTAAACCGCTCTGGAGTTGCTCTGTGGCCACTGGCTCACTCACTCGCTCACCAGCTACTTACGGAGTGCCTCCTTGAGTGAGACTCTGTGCCAGCAGATGGGAAACGGGCGACCGAGGGCGCGCTGGCTTCTGCCTGCAAGGAGCTTCCTGGCTGGTGGGCGATGAGTACCAGACTCACAGGCGCAGCGGGGAGGGGAGTGGCCCAAGGGGGCGGGCGAGGCGGCAGGGCCCTCCCACGGAGCCGCCAAACGTGGGGCTGATACACAGACTCCAGCTTCGCCACTCCCGGTTCCCATCTTCCCCAGACGTCTCATACTCGGTTTGGAGGGAAGTGAGGGAACTGCCCATCTTGTAGTGGTCACTGACTACTGTGGAGAGTTCTCTTTTTAATTAGCACTTTATTAAAAAAAAAAGAGGGGCATCTCTAAGATGGGAGCACATTGGGTTAGTGCATGAAGAGCAGTCAGTCCAAGACGAGGAAGGCAGCCTCTGGCTCTGATCTCAGGTTCAGGGTCAGTCCAGCCTCCTCATGCCCATTTACAGCCTTGCTGATCAAGGGGGCAGCAGCTGTCCTGTGCTTTTCATTTGTACGTACTACTTCTTCCCCTCACACACAAACATGCCTCAACGCGCTACACTCAAGTCCCCCGTACAGGAGGAGACGGCAGCCCTCCCGACTTAGCCGCGTGGCTCGTTCCGAAACATGGCTGCCCAATTCCTGAGTGTGGGGGCAGACCAGAGTGTCCTGGGCACCTACCAGCCACTCCTAGTATTATGCTAACTTCTCCAAGTGTGGTCACTTGGCAAGTTTACCTTTTGGTTTGAAAAATAAAGCTAAGCACTTCAAATTACAGTCACTTAAATGATCACACATGCTGACAAGGGAAATGTACCTTTGGACAGAAAATCAGACTAGAAAATGCCCATTGATTTTCAGTGTGACTAAGGCACCCATTATAAGGACAGCCAAAATAATCGCCTCTTTCAATATCCTAACTATGCTTAAAATATATGTCCATAAGAAAAACAGGACCTAATGCAATAAACACAGTGATTGTGAACTACCTGCAATGAAACAAGAAAAGAAACAGGTGTTAGGAAACTTTAAAAAGAAGAACTTGATCGATCTTGGAAAAATTATCCAAGTCAAGGAGCCGGTATTTGACAGAAAATAACGGCGCACAATTTCTCCACGGACGAGCTAACACTCATTTCTGCACCCTCAGTGCGTTCCCACGGAGCTTCGTCCATCCATACACCACGCGTTACCGAGTATCTGCTCCGCATTAAGGCCCCGTGGGGGCAACCATGAGTATGGTGGGTGCCCTACCCACAGGAAGCTGTGAGGCCATCACAAGGAGTCCAGGTGGGCAAAACAAGACTTGTCACGCCAGCAATAAACACGCACTGAAATTACAGAGGTTACAGACATTATTGGGAAGAGAGTGACCTGGCAATGACTCATGGAGGGCGGGCATGTGGGTTAGGTCTCTGAATACAGGCAGGTCCCTCCACCTATTCTGGTGGGAAGGTGACCGGGTCCCACAAAGAGCACCAGAACTGGCAGTGCATGAGAAGAAAACAAGGCAGCACCTACACCTACGTCTGCTGCATCGCGAAGTTAGCATCCTTCCAGGAAAAAGGATTTACATTCAGTAGACAATGGTAAATTAATGGAAATGATGAAGAGGGTCTTCCTTAGGGCAAGTAATCAACCAAAGGGTGACTCAAAACAGAGAGTGGGGGAACTGGGGGGGTGAGGGGCGGAAGTGGGGCGGTGCTTCTGTCCTGCGGCATCGTCCCTCCAGGACCCAGGCATTCAGCAAGTATGAGTGCCTCTCCGCCCTTACGGAAGGAGGAGCAGAACACAGCACCAGGAGGAAGGGAAAAAGATGCCTGGGAGGGCGGGTGATGACAGAGGCAGGGCACGCCACGGCTGCACAAGGGAAGCACAGTGAGGAGGACCGGAGAAGCCAAAGAGCTAACGGTGGGCGAAACGCCTCACTTCTCTTCCCATCAGAGGCAGGGGACCTTGCTCAGAATGAGGACCATGGGGTCCGTGTCATGATTACCATTAACGTGCTGATGCAATGTCTTGTCCTACTGCCCTCACTGTGCTGTGTTGTGTTCACTTAGTCGCCTGAGAACGAATATTCTATGTCGGTCTTGAATTTACAGCTTTTAGAGCTATCCGGTTCTTTGAGACACATGCTATGTAGTCTGAACAAAGACCCTGGCTAGTTAAAATGTGATGAACAGTTGCTCCTACACTGGTATCTTAAGCAGCGTCAAATCCAACATAGAAACCCATCTGAGTCGCTTCAATTTCCAAAGTTACTTATGAAAAGCAGGCAATGTGCAGGCCCCTACCCGGCCTAGCTTATATGCTTAAGGATTTATTTTGGTCTCTTCAATGCCATACACCTGTTTCTGTTCTTTGAAACAGATGAAAATTGTGAAGTATAAAAGAAATTGTAAGATTTCGGACAGGCTCCAAAGAAGCACTTTGCTCGCACGAAGTCCTGCAGTCCAGTCCACTGCTATCTGAGGGGGCTGCGTCTGGGCCTGCCGGGCAGACCCAGGAACCCCAAGACAAGAGCCCAGGGAACACCGTTTTTAACAAGTTTCCCAGGTGACATACACTTGCTCGAGGTGAGTCCAGTAAGTGGGTTTCATGCTCGCTCCCACCAAGGCGAAGAGTGAGGATCTCTGCTGCCTGCCTGAACCCCTTCCCTCCAGTCACATGCACAGACGCACACACGCGAATGATGGCAAAATGCAGTGTGGGAGAAGCTACATTTCACACCGGGGTTTCCAGCCCCATCTTTGTCCACATCTGCCCACTCGAGGTTGAATCACTGAAACCCTGCTAAATAGAATAAATAAAACTTTCATTTCCCTCCTTAAGCAACTGTGCACTTTCTAACATGTTGTATGATACATTTGTATGCTTTATAATTTAAACAATAACTTTAGTTAAAATAGTCTGACAGCTGGGCCAAAGACTCCAGCCACGCGATTCCTATCAGGATCTCTAACTCTCCAGGTTTGGGCCTGACCTGCCAATATTTCATTTATAGAAACTATAGAAAACAAAACTGAAGGAAATTTGTTCTGAGCCCTCTAGGGACTCAAAGTGGCCCTGTTAAAGGACTTCATGAAATCAAGCAGGTGACTCATCACCGAGACTGATTAAAACTCCCAGATCTGCTCAGCCAGGAAGACACAGGTAAGTGCTGGGCACCTGACTCAGGTCACCTTTTCTCCCAGAGCTCTGGGACCCATCGGCCCTCCTCCATGTCACAGCGCCAGTGAACTAAACGTCCTATTTCAACAACTAATCACACCTGTTTTCACACCACTAGTCAGCTGGTGTGGACAAGGGTCTGACTGAGGCAGGCCCTGAATTTCACTGTTATCCAAATCAACTGTAAAAACAACATAAAAATAATGAACACTTATTGAGCACCTACTATGTGCCAGGCACAGGAATGTCCCGGGCACCTCACAGATGTTAATAAATTCTAACCTCACAGTAACCCTGTAAGATGGGTACTACCATCACCTTCATTTTACAAATGGAGAAATTATGCCCAGAAGAAACCTGCCCCTGGTCACCCAGCTAGGAAGTGCAGGAGTTTCAAGTCCACTCGTCTAACTCCGTCAAGTGCTATCTATATGAACATAACACACTCATGTAATAGTCAGAATTTTTAACTAGGTGTGCACACAGCAGGCACTTAATATTTATGTGAAGACTCATGCTTTACAAAGTGCTCTTACACTTCTCAATCTGCCCAGTACTGACATACAGTAGTGACTGGCACCCCCATTACCGGATGGGGAAACTGAGGCTAAGTGACCTGCCACCCTTTAGGTCATTTAGAGGCAGAGCTATAACTCAAACCAGGTGTCCTCATTCCAAATCTAACGCGCTTTCTAGTGCATACACAAATGCAGAAAAAGGGGAACCAGTGGTGCCCCAAAATAGCAACATGTATTTTTAAGGATTTTAAAACATGATCTAAGCACCTAACCCTCGACCAAATGATTGACCCCCCCTTGCAGTCAGCTTCAGCAGCAGGGCAATTACCGATACACGGCACAGACTGGACAAGGTGATGTTCTTCTCCATCTGACCACTCCTCAGCCACAAATTCTTATATCAAATTAGATTTTAATGTAAGAATACTATGAATCCACTCAACACGACCCTTAAACACAGAAAAGTCTCCATAACAACTTTTTCATCGTTGCCATCCTCCTGAAGATGGGCTTCCACAGGGTTCCAGGATACACTCCATAAAGCGTTTTCTCCTTCTCAGGGTCCTGCTAGCCTAAAACACCACAACCTATCCTACAAGGATCTGTGTATTTGAGGGGTCAGTTTTATGGAAGACTTGACAAGTGGAAATACAACTGAACCACAATGGCAAAAACAAATTCCCTTTTGTCTAGTAAATGTCCCATCACATTTATATGCATTTATATGCAAAGAACTGGGTCATAGTCTGATAAAAAACAGTACACTTTAGTCAATTTATTTTATGAACTGAATCTTTTGTGCAGGGATTTCCATAATGGTTGAAACTAACTTTTACCTGAAAGTTAAAAAGCAGCAACAGCAAAAAACGCTAAATTAAGTTCTTAATAATCAGATTGAAAGGGAATAAAAACTTTGGTTTCTGTAAATGCCAGACATTTACTTCATGATCTAAATATGGCTTTTAAATCACCAAATATCAAAACTTTAGTTTTATATGTTACTATGCTCCACATAAAGCTCCTGGCAATCAAGGTATTGAGTTTTGTTTTAAACAAAAGGGTAGAAGTACAGATGTGGGAGAATCAAGATTTTTCTTAAATTTGTCTCAACACATATACAAGGGTTAGAAGAGACAGACTGCAGACTTAAATGTGAAAGGTAAAATAAAACTCCTAAATTAGACTTCATTAAAACAAATTCATTTAATTCATTAAGAATGTCTACTCCACCAATGACATCATTAAGAAAGTGACTTAGGTGAGCCACAGACCGGGAGGAGATAGTCACCAAATGTGCCTTATGAAGGACACATATCCAGAGAAAGTGCCAAATTACACACAGGCACTGGAGGCGAGGGGGCGGGGGAGTGTGGTGATAAAAGTTCTGAGGGATAGTGGGGCCAGCTGCACGACATCATGAATGGAACTACTACCATTGAACTACATACGTAAAATTGGTCAGTGAAGAATAACTGGGAAGCATTTCTTTTCTGAGGAGGAAAATAATGAAACATGTGATGTCATATTAAAAAAAAGTGATCAAAATTGCAAATTTTATGTTAAATATATTTTACCATAATTAACAAGTTAATAATACAATATACTCTCCCCCAAAAGTACACGTTGACTTTTGAAGACTTATTATAAAAAATATAAAATGTATCATTAGTAATTTTATATTTATTATATTTAAAACACAACCTTTGGGTACACTGAGTTAAATTTATTACAATTTTGTTTTACATGAGTAAAAGATCTGATTGGACATGGCCCTAAGCAAATAAGACATGCCCAACTGTCATCAGAGAATGGAAGTCAGAACTATGAGAGACACCACCACAACCCCAGGATCGAATGAGTAATGGGCCAAGTGCTGGTGAGGGAGGAGAGCGACTAGAATGTTCACATACTGCTGGTAGGGCATCCGCTGGCTCAACCACTTTGGAAAATGGTTTATAAATGTCTACTGACCCTACATATGAGGTGCCCCATACCTCATTGCTGAGTATCACTGCAGTTGGCTTTGAAGGACCCCCCGCTTGGGAAGCTGTGCACCAGCACCAGCACCTCCATCATTCCCAAAGTCTGACAACTAAGTTCGTGAAGTTGCCACCATGTGCTTACATTGGCAGTACTATACAAACAGCTTGGTAAGGTGTCATAACCTTGCTAAAATTGTCAGATCTGGGGGACAACAAGAGCTCTGATGGCCATTCCAGACAGAGTTCCAAAACTGCTTTGAAGGGTGGACTAGGCACGGCGTTGGTGCATAGCTTCCCCAGGGGAGTTCTTTGAAGGTGACCGCAGTGATACTCAGCAATGAGGGATGTAGCTCTTTTTCTAGGATGAGTTTGCAAAATTAACTGTCTGACCTCATATGTGACTATCCAATGCCCCAGTAATTCTCCCAAGAGACTACCCAGAAGAAAGGAATGCATATGTCCCCAAGAAGACTGATCCAAGATTACTCACAACTGCTTTGTTTTTAACAGCCAAAAGCTGGAAACCACCAAAATGTCCATCAGTAGGAGGATGGAAAAATTGGTATGGTATATGCAATCAATGGGAAACTATACAGCAATTAAAAAGAAAATAAACTACTGGTGGACCCTGCAACATGGACAAATCGTAGACATTATCACACTGAGCAAAAGAAGGCAGAGGCAGACAGGTCCACCCTGCACAGTTCTACTTACAGGAAGCTTGTCAACAGGCAGAAGGAACCTGTGACAGAGTACGTAGCGGGGTTGCCTCTTGAAAAGCAAGGGGTGGGTACTGACTGGGGCAGGAGCCTGGGAAACTTCTCACGGTGCTAGAACTGTCCCACAGCTTCATCTTGGTTGTGGCTACTTAGGATAAAAACTAACCTATATCTAACATATGTGCACTTCACGTGTAAGTTCAATCTCAATTTAAAAAATGTAAAAGTCCACAGAGGTCAACACCCAAGCTGTCCACCTTTACTACAGGGGATTACTAAACATCCCCTACCTCTAGTTCCTATTATGTATTTAGTCTATCACTATTGGTTATTTTAAAGAATAACGATATAGTCAAAAGCCTATTCATTATTACTATATAAATCATCGACAGGTATTATTTTTACCTTTTTCTATTACTTGCCATAAATAATGTTTGTAGAGACCGTAGCTAAATCTTATGAAAACAATTTCTAATTCCAAATGTTTGGAAGTGATTACTGAGCTGTCGTCTTTGCCGTCCAGCCACATGCTCCAAGTGGCACTTTCCCGTCTCTGAAGTTCTCTTAGGAGCATTTGCCTAGAATTGTGATAACTGATCCTACAACTGGTAAAGTCCTTCTACTGTCATAGCTGTTATTCGAATATTTCACTATCCTTTAGCTTTCCCATATTTGTCTAATTTCCCCAACCATCTTGTGATCAGGGACTGAGGAAGCTCGTACAGGCCCAGCTTGTATGCTTGCACACGCACAGGTGCCTTGGATGTGACAGCTACTCCACAGTTCAAGAACTGGGAGAAACTCTCACAGGTCATCCTGCTCGATCTAGTCATGGGTCTTTCTACTACACCTACTGCCTTCCAGATGTTTCCTCCTAGTGTTGAGAGCTTTCTGAACGAAGAGGCTTCGTCTACACGGGAAGTCTCCTCCTCACTCCTTTGCCACCCAGAAATCTGATCGGCATGCCTCTTCGGTCTTTAGCTCTGTCCCAACAAAGTGTGAGGCAGGACAGGGCCAGCAGGAGGGCTGCAGCCCGGCGCCCTCCGCTAGCACTGACCACATGCAGATGGCACCCACTCACAGTTCCAGCGTGAGTGTACTGCCAAGGTGAAACACCCCCTTTAAATTAAAAAAGAAAAAAATAGTCAATATCATGTGACTTTGATATGGTTCACTGCCATGTTCTCATGGTGCTCTTAACTCCCAGAGAGGCCTCCGGGAAGACAGTGCTACCCACACCTCGAAAGAGAATCCAGAATGGTGTCAAAAAGTGTCGGCGCTGTGAACCTGGCCACCACCTACTCTGGCCCCACACAGGAGTTGCGCTTCTCCAGCGGTAGCTGACGACTGAGATCGCGCTCCGTGCCAGCACTCACTGGGCTGGCACTAGAACCACACGGGCCGACCCCTGCCTTGGTGGTGCTTCCCTTTCAGTAGGTTCCTGAGAACATCCTCCATTGCTTAAGACATGTCAGCAGCTTGTGCTGAAAGACAAATCAGATTTCCTGAGCAGCCCGTATGCGATGTGTGTTTATGGAATGGATGACCAGCTGTCATGGTGACAGGATGAAGTCAGTATGACACAGGGAAGAAGATACAGCACAGTAAGACACAAATTTAAGTTATGGTTTACAAAGAACTAGGTGTGAACTGAAGTCCTGGAACAGAAAGACCAGGAAACAGGCCTCAGTTTCCTCACCTATCAAATGGGAATAACAATGAGACCGACAGGACCAACGAGTGAAGCGTACCGCACGCTCGTTCACTTCCCCCCCTTCCAGCCTCTGTCTCTCTCTCTCTCCCCCCGCACTTCCTCTGGTCCCCATGCACACCACGCTCCAGCCCCAATGAGTGGTCGTGCCGTGCTCTTCGCCCTCCACCTGGCAAACTCCTGGGCCTTCTTTGGTGTCAGTTGGCATTCCCACCTCTGGGAAGCTTCTCCTGGCTCCCCACTTTTTCTGTTGTTTCCCTTTAGCTGCCCCCAATTGCTACTGTACTGGATTGTGTCCTCCACTAGACTGAAAGCTTGGAAACAGACGCTGCATCGTTAGCTCGCCGCCATCCCCGCACAGCTGTTCCTCACGGAGCAGTGGTGCTAGCACGTGACACCTGCCCAAGAGCAAGGCCCAGATGCAGTGAGGCTTCTGTGTGACTGCGTGTGTGCGTGCGTGCGTGCGTGCGTGCTAGAGACGGACTCTCCCCAGGGGATCTTTCTCAGTTCTGGAATGCTGGTCCTAAGTCTTCCATATACTCTGGTCCAACACTTCACTAACTCAAGGAACTCCATTTCCCACCTACATTAACATGTACTGACACACTTCTCTGTCATTACATTGCCCGCACTCAGGTGACGGAGTGTCAGCATTTGGACACAGCAGCTACATCTAGGTCGTCCCTCAGGTTAGTCTACTTGCCCATTAATGAGAAGCCAATGTCCTTCTGGTTCTAGAAACTACTGCCACTAATTCACTTTAGACTAATAAAAAGACCACAGTGAGCAAGGGCTTCAAAGCCAATGGTAGCATTTCTGATGTAAATGCTGCCAAGTAAAAAGTGGCTTATTAATTTTAAATGACTTCACTGCATTTAAGGGAAAACACGAGACTGACACAAGGATTTTAAAACTCGTTAGAGTCGCTCTTGAAATCACTGATATATGTAAATTGAAAGCTGCTGTCTGACAGCTTTTCGTTCAGACACGCTCCTGTGTGTGTCACTACGGTTAAGGTTGGGTGAGCACTTCCATTAAAACCTTCATTTTCACAAGCTTATAATTTCACAATAAAAATGTGCTCCGGGCTTGACTTTTGCATACAGAAGATTTCTGCTTGAAATATATATTCCAAAGTACAAAATAAACCTATATGGACTGAAAACTCAGATACAAGATTACTTTTGGTGTGTCTTGGGTTAGAATAAGCTATAATAATAACCCAGAAATTTAGGACTGAAGATTTCCTTTCTAAACCATAAAGGTCAGAACTAGAGAAAGGCTGGTAAGGGCAGTTTAGGAGCAAGGAGGAAAAGATAAAAGTGACAGCCAATTTGTTCCAGAACCCTCTAGACCATCCCTAACTACTTCTAAACTCTTCCCCTTCCATTTGTCACCAGATACTGTTAATTCTACTGTAAAGTGCTTCCCAGATTCCTCTGCTATCTGGGCTCTGCCTACTGGGCTCCCCAGTAGGAAGTCAGTTTTTAAACAAGCAAGCAAACCCAGGCCCATCTGATGGTGGGCTCCTCATGGCTCCTGGTCACCCCAGGACAGAAATTCCAGGGCCTGTGAGGACCTGGCCCGGCCACACTCTTGGGCACCCCCTCCTCTCTGTCCCTGGTTCCCACACCCTCCACCCCAGCTCCTGAGAACAGGCCCTTCTGTTTCGTCCTCTTGCCTTGTACCTCCATTGGGCCTTGAGGACCTCACTGAAGAGGGCGCAGATCCACCTTCTGGTTAATGATGTTAACAGCATGGTTTACAATTTAAAAACACATTTCTATGCACTGAGAAGCGAGACCGGGTAGGCCATAACTGTGGAAGCTGAGGCTGAGGGAGCCTGAGGCGCCTGAACAGGTGTCCCATAAACAGAACTGCTGACACCCCAGCTGCTCCATCCCACCCTGGCCAGAGCCACAGAAGCCACATGCATGTTGTGTCAGGTTCAGGGAGCTGCTCCCCCCAATCTGTGGGTACTTCCCTCAGTTCCAGGGCTCTCCCTCTGCTGGGCTCAGGCTGTCTCCCCCCATCGCTCCACATCTGCCCCACTCACCCCAACTCCACACCTTCGCTGACTCCAGTCCCCTCAGCCAGAGTTTACCTTTCCAGCTCCAGCTCAGGTACCATCTGATGCCCCAGGCATCACAGAGCTCAGAGAGCAGACACTGCCTCCGTTTAATAATTTGGGTCTTCAAGATGTCCTGCCAGCTATGTTGTTTCCATCTCTACCATGAGTTTCTAGATGGCAAGGCCCTCGTATCACTTCTCTACCTCCTTACAGCACCTGCTGCTGAACTGGAAGCGAAGCAAGGATTCGGTACAACTCCACGATCACCAGAAAATTCTTTAAATAGCTAGTTATTTGACTTATTTAGTAAAAAGCATGCTGTTACTATTTTTTTCCTGATGAGATGGAATGTAAAACAAAACAAAAAAACTAGTAACTGCTGTATTTTCAACCACTGATATTTAGAATTCACTTTCCCTTCAGAGCAGAAAGAACACAGTTGATTTGTCAAAGGATAAAAGTACCCGAATCCTAACACCTGCCAAAGTTCGAGGCCTAGAGAACAAAGGTACCAGCTCTCCAAAAGCCCAGTGCAGCTCTAACCAGGAGGAACCACAGGGCATCCAGCTACAGTCATAACCGTGCGATGCGCTCCAGGAGTTCCAAGGACAGTTGGGGAGGAGGTCAGAAGGAGTATGCACTCAGATGGCCGCAGAGCCACACAGGGGTCATTCACAGAAGTGACTGAAAGTGTGAACGTCAAGTGTAAACAAAAGAAGAAATGGAGAAAGTGGTCAGGCACTGATGCGCCTTAGGAGGACAAGAAAGCCAGGGCAGCGGGGAGAGGGCCCCCCCAGCGCAGAGCTGCGGCCCAGGGGGCACTTGGGCCTTTGGCAGTGAGACAAGCAAGCAAAGACCCCGCCCTGCTTGGCCAGGATGCCCCTATGAGGTCCTGAACAAAGGTGGGCTCTCACTTAACTAATGTGGTCATTATCTTCTCTGAATGCCCCCTCTCCCATTTCAAAACAAAACAAAACACACTCCTCAAGCTTCCCAGCTGAAAGCATTCTTCCCTCTCTGAACTCCCAGGTTTCTCAGTCCACACCCTTAAATATCACTCTTTAGTGAGCTAATTAAACATGCCGGGATGTAGCTTCTGATTCACTTTGTAAACCGTCGACTCCAAGCGTGCGTCCCGCAGAGGTGGCGTTTGCTAGGTGAAAGCTTCAGTCAGAGAGGAGATGGGGGGGACAGGAGGACTCGTGACAGATGAAATCTATGCTTTTGCTCTAAATGTCAGGAAAAAACAGTGAGATGGAGGTTTAAGGGGCATATTCTGCTTCCATATAAGGAGCGGCCCCCTCACCACAGTCTCCTCACACCAGGAAGGGCTGCCTTGCAAAACCAGGCCCTGAGCGAGGGCCGTGGTCTGCAGAGCACAGAGGATGGAGCAGAAAGCAAGCTGGGTGACACCGCTGAGTCACCCCGGTGTGCCCCCATGCGCTCAGCCCCGCAGAGGTGTCACCTCTTTCTTCCCACAGCCTGGCCAGCAGGCACCCACGTCAGAGCCGAGCTGCTCCAGCAGGGAAGGTTTCGGGGGCAGCACATCCAAGTGGAAGCCCACACGGGAGGATCGCAAGTGAGCAGGCTACCTGACTGCGTACCCGGGACTATACATACGTATTGGAACAACAGTGGCCTTTTGCCGCACCTGCCCAGTAGCATTTTGTTTGTTTGTTTTTTCTCATGGTTACGTAAGCCAGTACATGCGCATAAATGTCAGTTCTGGGAAGTCTTCAGCCCCACACATGGACCTTTTTTTTTTCGGGGGGCGGGGGGTGGTTCCCTGGCTGGGAATCGAACCCAGGCCACAGCATTGAGAGCGCTGAAACCTAGCCATTACACCACCAGGGAACCCCAAACAATGACCATTCATGGTAAGGCCATGTCTAGTCGACAGGCCTGGCTTTAACTTCTAAAGGACCAACAACATATGTCTCTTTTCCACAGATGCTAAAACTCAGACTTCCACGTCACCTGCCCAGATGCACCTAGCAGACAGGTGATGGGCTCAGATCCTGAGGCACTGTTCTTGCCCACAGTGCGCTGCATCCCACGAAAACGCCGACAGAAAGTGAAAGCTGGTGGGCTGGGTGCACAGTGACAGCAAGACGGAGCTGGGAGGAATGCCATTAACAAGACAACTTCTGAAACCGTTACATTGCGTGAGCACTTTCCTTGGATACTCTGCCCAGCTACAGTGAGTTTCCGTAACAGTAAAAGGTGCCAGGTAGGGTTAAGACGCAACGCAAATGCAGAAAGCGAATGTCCATGGTGAACTCCAACAGCCTCCAAGCCAAGGAAACCAGGACTGGAGTCACCGCTCTGTCCGACCCATGGCACCTTGAAGCTAGCGCCAACACGCTGCAGCCGGGCCGCCCGCCGGGGACCACTCACTACGCCAGCTTCTAGGAAAGCAACCCTCCTCACCAGCTCACCAGACAGTCTACAGGTTCGCTCAAGTTCACCCAAGTACATTAAGCTCAGCCCACTCTCCCACCTGCTGTGAGGATGGAGCAGGGTGAAAAGTGGACCTGTGCTTCCACATCCAACTGCTGACTACAATGACATATTAATAACACAGTAACTGATGCCTCTACTTCTACTTTTAACACAAACGTTTCCTTCCTGGAGAAACAGATGACAGATACAGAGAGTGGCCATGGGATGGCTGCAGCCTAAACCATGCACATCCAAGAAATCACAAAACAGTCAGTTCTGCAGGCAAATCAGAGAATTGGCATCAACACCACAAGCAACACAAGTGGTTACAGAAGTGTCTGTTAACTCGGAAGAATGTTCTCACAGGGGCACTTATCCGAGGTCTAAAAACATATAAGCAAGCTACCTCTTTGGCATACAAAAAATAAATCCCCCAACCAAAAATGAAATCCAAATCCTGTCCCGCAGGATAAGGAATTCACTCACCAAACACAGACCCTGGAAAAAAGAAAAAGAACAGTTCTCAAGAAAGTCTCTCTTGAAGCTTCTCTTGTTTCTAAACTTAATTTGTGGGGATTTTCACCAAAAAACATCCTCCTGATTACAGACTTGTGGGAAAGACCAAGGACTGGTGAGGGGGAACTGGAGGGAGAGACCAGGAACTGTCACAAGGACAGGGCTGTGGAGACAAGGGAAGCAGCACCATCTCTGGGGGGGTGGGTCTAGGCTCTGGTCAGCTTTCTGGCCCTCGGCCTGATGTGGACACTTCTGTCTCAGATTCCTATGGGAGGCAGTAGGTCCTGGCTCCTCCTCACCAGAAGAATACAACGAGAGCCAGTCCTCACCATGCCTGGCACACAGCAGGCATGGCCCAAACGCTAACCCCTTCCCAAGTCCCACCACTTGGGATGCTCATGGCAGCCCCTCCCTTCAGTCTGTTTGCCACCCCGACAGTGATGCTCCCACCGACACGCACATACCTGGTGATCCTGCAAAGCAGGAGATGAGGGACAATCTCTGAACTGCTGTGCTGGACATCGTACCTAGCTCTGAGTAGCACAGTTGGGAGTTTTTCTGGCCTGGGGCCCAGGACCCCAAGTCAGGTGAGGAGATGAGAAAGGGGAGGAAAGCTCTGGTCCCACAGGAGGGCTGCCAGGGAGAAGAGTTGGCAGGGGCAGATGAGGATGGGACACGGGCGCGTCACCAGCAAGCCTAGCAGACTGGAGATCCCGGAACCTGCACCTGAACAACTTCTAGAAGGCAGAGCACAGGGCTGCCAAGGCTGCCCCCTGGTACAGACACACTGCCCAAAGTCCTCCAGCGGTGTTCTCCCTCAGTCCCCAAGATGGAAGTATGTGCCACCGACAAGACGTCAGGCACAGTTTCCCCAATGAGAGCCCTGAATACAGAGAAAAGGCATTTCATTTCTTGACTCCCCCAAAGGCTGCTAAAAGAAACAGGAGACACTAAGAACTCCAGATTCACAGAAGGTGAGGTTTTATCTATCTGAATTGAGTAAACAAGTGAACATAGTTAAAAACACAAATCAGATTTTTTAAATGACATATCTACAGCCTATATTTATGAAAAGAATGAAAATTAGACACACATTCGAGATGAGTCATTTACAAAATCAGAAACCTTAAATAAGGACAACACTCATACATTTAACACAAATGAATAATGGTCAAGGACAGCTATCGGGAACAAGCAAGGACCCAGGGCAGGGAGTTTCAGCAAGACAGCCAGAGGCTCCAACGAAGACTATAAAAGAACTGGAAACTTCCCAGAGAATATGCAAGCCTGGACTGATTTTCCTGAGTCCTGGTATTTATGCATTTTTTATAACATTAAAAGTTGCATCGGTAAGGATAACAGTAAGAGAGAGAGGACCACCAGCTCCATCAAAGCTTGGGGGAAAACCATGGGCCTCATGACTTCTTCGAAGAGTAAACAGGTGCCTCGGTACAGCTGAGCCTAAGGCTGGGCAGGAGGGCTTTCGTTCAGGGAGCTGGAAGAAGCCACCAGCAAGTGGACCCCATGCAGACTCCCAGGTGGGACCATGAGCTCAGGCCTCATAGTGGACAAGTCAGGCCAGTCTCCTATAAAGACTGCTCTGTCCTGAACACCAGAGCACTTCCTTGTCCTAATCCACCTGAGAGGCAGCCTGTGCTAAGGCCAGTCTGTGGCCAGGATACGCAGGGGCCTAGCTGTCCTGCTCTGAAAGCCCTTGAGGGAAGACACCCTGAGTCTCAGGCAGCCTGCTCAGCAGCTCGGGTTCCTCTCCACAAAGGGAGGACTAGCACCTCCCTCGCTGGGTGCCTGACAATTAAAGTAGCACCAGGAGGGTCACTCTGACCAGGTGGGCGGTGGTATGGACATCAGTTGAGGCTCTGGATTCCCTACGATGTGCTCAGGAGCCACTCCCAACCACCTTGACCCTCCGGGTCAGTCCAGTGCCACTGAATAAGGCCCACAGGCAAACAGAAACCCCTTTCCTGCCCCTATCCTGGAACCTCTACCCAGTTCTGTTATTACCATCCAAGGACTAAATCTGGACTCATGCGGGTGGATCTCAACCCCTCCAGCCTATTCGATCAGCCTTCCCCACCCTCATTTTCACCCGACTCGGTCCCCTCCCTCTCCACTTCCACAGCTACTTGTGCCCCTTGCCCCTCAGTCAGCAGATGTGACACTGCCATGAAGCTGGCTGAGAACAAAAATGTCACATTTGGAACACATGTGCCTCTGGGGCAAAATATAAGTGGGAATGAGGTCAGGAGAATGGTATCTAGCAAGCAGTGTCCACAGCCACGCTTTCAACTCTGTACTATGTTTCCAAGATTTTTGTAAGTCTAAAAAATAATCTCAAAACAAACGGTTAAAAAAGAAAATCTCTGCATCCCCAGAGATAGTAGTCCCTGTCCCCAGGTGCAGTACCTCTCACTTGAGAGACACTCAGTAAACATTCGCTGAATAAACAAACAATTAAGAGGGTACAACAGGTTAAAAACAAAAAGATGGTAAATCCAAGGTCAGGAGGAGGAGGTGGTAGGTTTACCTGAGCAGGAAGACTCTCACACAGGTTCTTAGGCAGACAGGACAGACACAACGGGACATTGACTCCACAGAGCCCCACGAAGCAGGGGAGGGACAGCGTAGAACACAAGCTGCGCATAAACTGGGGAGCACCTGGGCACAGCCTCTGCCACCAAAGGAAGTCACACATGCACGTACGTGCTCTCGCTTCCCACGCAGCTCCAGGACACGCATCCACACACGTCCACAAACGGCTTCAGATGTTGGCGTACAGCACCCGAGACTCTAAGGGTGCTGGGACCTTTAAAGTAAGCTAATGCCCAGGGGTGTGCACTCCGATTTGATATTCTTTCCTTGGGTCTTCTGTACGATCAGATTTCTATGTGTAGATGTGTGTCAGGGAAACAGGAGCTAAATCTAACCTCTGGCAATTCATATCTTGTGCTACCCTTGTGTGGCTCTGTCACAAGGAGAACATGAAAAAAGGGAGGAGTGACTATTTTCGGTCACAACTGCCACAAGATGCCAAGAACCAATGGTGACATCTTCCTCTGCTTCTTGGCGGCCCTGTTTTCAGCGAGTTGTGAGTATGGCTGCTCGAATCTTCTGCCACGACAGCCCTGGCTGGGCAGAAGGTTCCTGTTCAAGGAACGCAGCCAACGCGGCGGCTTACTGTGCGCCCGAAGCGGGAGGCGGGCACGCGGAAGCTGGCCGCGCCGGGTGCGCACCTCGAAGTAGCTTCACGGCACCAATGAGTTTCTCCATTACATGCACTCCCCTGCACCTGGCAAACTGGTGACGGAGCCAAGAGGAAACACAAGTAAGGGGGGGCGAAGGGTTTAAATGATGAGATCACTGGAAAAACAGCCACCTCTTAGATCGGCCTCCGTTCTGTTAAACCCTGTATACTTGCAGTCACTTAAAAGAGCATCATGTTCAAGCTCAACAACACAGGACAACATGCATGTCCCTAACATAGCTCTTAACCTTAGGGCAAGTTGGCGCCCACATGGCACTGCCCGGTCCATTAGATGGGATTATCACAGAAACAGTCTATTCATAGGACCTATTAAATTCTTCTTCATTGACATGGGTGAGAAATATTTGGACTATCATTCATCTATGTTAAATCAAATCAAATCTGATATAATCTGCTCCACTTTCACGCAATTAGACTACTTCAAAGCTGGGTTTAAGCCAAAGCCTACTTTTCCACTGATTTCTAACACAAAACTGGCCACACATTTCCATGTGAAACATCCAACTTGGAGCTGAACTTTGAAATGTCCTGATCTGCTGAGAGTATTTTTATAGGTTTAAAAATCTGAAACAGTTTTAAATGCCATTAAACTGCTTTCCACCATTAATCTTCTTCTTCCCTGGTTTCCTTCTCACAAATTGACAGAAATCTTACCACCACTTAGGGTTGTCAACCCACACAAGCCTTTCCCAGCATTTGGCTGAGCCACATTTCTAAATTTAGCTTTCTAGAGTTTGGGTGCTGACATTCCTCAACTCCTAAACTGCAATATGAAGCTTCACCAGCAGGTGCTGTATCTTAACACAAGTTCAGTAAGTCCCCACACTTAACATCGTCAACGGGTTCTGCGACTTTAAGAGAAACAACATGGAACGAACCCGATTTTACCATAGGCTAACTGATATAAATAAGAGTAAGTTTCTAAGGCATCTCACCAATGTTGTAACGAAATGACACCAAAGCAAAGGATGTTATTCCAGGACCTGCTGATGAGGCTTCTGGTTACAACAGGATCATCTGTTGAACACCTCAAGGACACACTGTATACTGAACATCTCAAGAAAAATACAGTGTAAAAACAATGTGAAAAATATAAAAGACCATAAAGCCCTTGCTATCACTATGAGGACCAGCAGAGGCTTGGAAATGCTGTGTTAAACGAACTCGTAAAAGCAAGTTAAAGACAGAAAGTAACTTGAACCAACAAGTGGCCAAGGAAAAATGCCCTTGACCAAGGAAATATGATGGGAGCAAAGAACACAGGAGGTGGTTCTTCTGGTTTTTAGGCAACAACGACCAGAGAGGGAAAGAGGAGCATTAAAATAAAAAGTGCAATGCAGCAAAACCTACCAAAAGGAATTTATAATTACCAAAAGTTGGTACTGGTGCTACTTTTCTTTTAGAACAAAAAGCCTGAAGCAGGAAGCAGGCTGTAATGCTGAAGGGACCATGAACACGCCCGTGCTCCTCTCGCAGGGACTTGGGATCCCACCACAGACACATGGACCCGAGTCACGCCTGGAGTCACACCACTGGTGCTCCAGGAGACGGTGGGCAGGAGACCCTCAAACCAGCCGTCAGCTCAGAAGAATGGTGGCGGGTTTCAGTTCAGACCAGAGCTTGGTGCAGACCCAGGAAGATGACTTTAAGTGGGAAGTCACAACTAAAAACAGCAAATCGAGTTCTGGAAATTGGTCACGCTCCCCCTAAATGGTATGCAAGTGTTTGTGACATAGGACATACATGCATATCTCAGGGAAGATGGCTCCTCTGACCCTGAAAAAGGTTAAGAGTCACAATGCAACTTTAAATAAAATAATCAAACTGAGGACAGGTCTTTGTAATGAAAATGTTAAATATGAACTGATAAAACAGTACTCGCTCTCTCCCTGAGTGATACTGCACTGCCGAAGTGACCTACTAACCAAGCAAAGGCCCACTGTCTGATCCTGGAAAGCATGGGCACTAACAGGTAGGTGCTCAGGTGAGGAAACATGGCAGTAATAGAAGAGCAGCAGCGCGATGCAAACCCGTGTTTACCTGGGATTGTTACAGAAGCCTTCTATGAGCAACGAGGACATTCTAAAACGAGAGAAACAGCTACACTCAAAATAAGATGTTTAAAAACATAACCTTGGCTTACATCTGTTCGTTATAAATCCTTATGCAAAAGTCAACTCCACAGCCTATACCTTCCTAGTTGTCGTAGCACATCTATCCTGAAACGAAATCAGTGATGAAGAACTTTTCTACAAAAGCTCATTATAATGTATTATCACTTGGTAATGATGCTCTTCTGCTGCCTATTTTACTAATGTTAAGTGACAGTCACATTGTCTCCTTCTGGAAAACACCACACCCAGACTGACCACTGTGGGGTAACAGCACCCACTACGCGTGAGGCTGTGCTGTTTCGGCCGGAACGTGGGTTCCCCAGGGGACCCTGTGGTATGTGGGATCGCAGGAAAGATTGGGCTGTTTACCTACAATGCTAGTCTGACTTGACAGTACAACATTTAACATGATTTTAAAACTAGATCAAACATAAACATTTGCAGGTATTTTTAAGATTTATAAACAAGCGACTAAAAACAACAACAAAAACAAGAGACTTTGAAGCCATTGTGAGCTTGTGAGGGGTCACTTTGGGTGGTCTTCATTATTCTTGGCCACTAGCAAGTTCCTTGGTAGAAAAGGTTAAGAAATGCTAACATAAGTTACTGCAGGGACAGACGGAGAATCAATTGAAAACAACAGAAAACAAAACAACCAAACAACAGGGCCTGAAGGATCGAAACACAAAATGGTAACACAAACCGAGCATTTCTAAAACAAGCACCACTGTGTGGAGGGCCTCGCACAAGTCAACTCATTCTGTCCGCTCAGCAGCCCTGGAAATCAGGGGCTATATAACCCCACTTTACAGCTAAGGCATCATTCCAAAGTGGGGGCACATGTACCCATGGGGATACGTGCTCGGCTGTTCAGGGGGTATGCAAAAAATAATCAGTAATGGCAAAAAAACAAGTAAAGTAAAAGAATGCAAAACGTTACTAACGGAATAATAAATGCTAAGTTTCAATCACCATTCATGGAGACACTTCAAAATTAGATCACATTAGTGAGTGATGATGGATGAGGACATGGCTAGGAACCCTTCCCCCAAACTGCTCTTCTACCATTACAGTTTCAGAACACTCCATTTGTGACATTTCTAGAACTTCCCCAAACATACATATACATCCATAGCCAGACTGTTGGATCAGTTTAGTTATTGCCTGAGTAAAAGTAAGTGTGTTGCCTTTCATTGTGATGCTTTTCAAGTACTTTTTAAATTTCATGTTTAACATAGTTTCAGTATTATTGTCAGTGATTTCAGGAGTGGGTAAAAAACCAAAACTTGATGTGGATTATAACCCATCACAAAGTACTTCTCAATGCGTGTCGCAGCTCCGAGCACACCCACACTGGGAGGCAGCAGAACGGTGTGTGCCCGACGCTGCAC
>PVJL010007602.1:0-76046 GCA_004026885.1 Lyroderma lyra | reverse complement strand
TTTCCCCATTGTATGTTTTTTGCTCCTTTATTGAAAATTATTTGTCCATATATTTGTGGGTTTATTTCTGGGTTTTCAGTTCTATTCCATTGGTCTCTATTTCTGTTCTTCTGCCAGTACCAAGCTGTTTTGACTATTGATGCTTTGTAATATAAATAGAAGTCAGGAAGTGTAATGCCACCAGCCTTATTCTTTTTATTGTAGTATTGCTTTGGCAATTCGAGGTCTTTTATGGTTCCATATAAATCTAATAATTCTTTTATCTATTTCACGAAAGGATGATTGTGGGATTTTGATGGGTATTGCATTAAATCTGTAGATTGCTTTGGGAAGAATGGCCATTTTAACAATGTTAAGTCTTCCTAACCATGAACAGGGGATATTTTTCCACCTCTTAAAGTCTGTTTCAATTTCTTTCAAAAGTGTCTTACAGTTTTCTGTGTATAAGTCTGTCACGTTCTTTGTTAAGTTAATTCCCAGGTATTTCATTCTTTTTGTTGTGATAGCAAAAGGAATTGACTCCCTCATTTCTTTTTCTGAGGATTCATTGTTTGTATAAAGGAATGCTGTTGATTTTTGTACATTGATTTTTGTATCCTGCAACTTTACTATATTTGTTAATTGTTTCTAATAGTTTCCTGGTGGAATCTTTGTAATTTTTTATATAAAGGATCATGTCATCTGCAAATAGTGACAATTTGATCTTTTCTTTCCCAGTTTGGATACCTTTGATTCCTTTCTCTTGCCTGATTGCTGTGGCTAGAACTTCCAGTACTATATTAAATAACAGTGGGACAGGGGACATCCCTGTCTTGTTCCTGATTTTAGGGGAATAGGTTTCAGCTTTTCCCCATTCAGTATAATGTTAGCCGAGGGTCTGTCATATATGGCCTTTATTATGTTGAGATACTTTCCTTCTATACCTATTTTATTTAGTGTTTTGATCATAAATGGATGTTGTACCTTGTCGAAAGCTTTTTCTGCATCAATTGAAATGACCATATGGTCTTTATCTTTGATTTTGTTTATGTGGTGTATCACATTGATTGATTTTTGTATGTTGAACTATCCTTGTGCTCCCAGGATGAAACTCACTTGATCATGATGTATGATCTTTTTGATGCATTGTTGTATTCTGTTTGCTAATATTTTGTTCAGGATTTTTGCATCTGTGTTCATTAGAGATATTGGTTTATAGTTTTCTTTTTTTGTGTTGTCTTTGCCAGGCTTGGTATTAGAGTAATGTTGGCCTCATAGAATGAGTTAGGAAGAATTGCTTCCTCTTCAATTTTTTGGAAGAGTCTGAGGAGGATAGGCGTTAATTCTTCTTTGAATGCTTGGTAGAACTTGTTGGTGAAACCATCTGGTCCAGGACTTTTGCCTTTAGGGAGATTATGGATAGTCATTTCAATCTCGTTTCTATTGATTGGTCTGTTTAGATTATCCAGTTCTTCTTGGTTCAGTCTTGGTAGGCTATAAGTTTCTAGAAACTCATCCATTTCTTCTAGGTTGTTAAATTTCGTAGCATAAAGTTCTTCATATTTTCTTATAATCCTTTGTATTTCTGTGGTATCAGTGGTAATTTCTCCCCTTTCATTTCTAATTTTGGATATTTGTGTCCTTTCCTTTCGTCCTTTGATTAGTCTCGCCAAGGGTTTGTCAATTTTGTTGACTTTCTGAAAGAACCAACTCTTCGTAATATTAATTTTTTCTATTGTCCTTCTGTTCTCTAATTGGTTTAGCTCTGCTTTAATTTTTATTATTTCTTTCCTTCTGCTGACTTTGGGTTTTGTCTGCTCTTCTTTTTCTAGTTCTTTAAGATGGGATGCTAAGATGTTTACTTGTGATTTTTCTTGTTTCTTAAGATAGGCCTGTAATGATACAAATTTCCCTCTTATTACCGCTTTCGCTGTGTCCCAATAATTCTGATACGTTGTATTTTCATTGTCATTAGTTTCTATATATTTTTTAATCTCATCTTTTATTTGTTCTTTTATCCAGTCTTTTTTTAATAAGCTTTTGTTTAATCTCCATGTGTATGTGTTTTTTTCTGCTTTCCTTTTACAGTTGATCTCCAATTTCAAAGCTTTGTGGTCTGAGAATACACTTGGTATGATTTCGATCTTCTTGAATTTGCTGAGGCTACTTTTGTGTCTCAGCATGTGGTCTATTATTGAGAATGTTCCATGTGCACTAGAAAAGAAGGTGTAGTCTCTTTTTGCTGGATGAAGTGTCCTGTAAATGTCAATGATGTCCAATTGCTGTAATGTGTCATTTAGAGCTGTTATTTCCTTATTTATTTTCTGTTTGGATGATCTGTCCATGGCTGTTAACGGAGTGTTTAAGTCTCCCACTATGATTGTGTATTCATCAGTTTCTCTTTTCAAGTCTGTTAGTAGTTTCTTTGTGTATTTTGGTGCATCCTGGTTGGGAGCATATATGTTGATTAGTGTCAACTCTTCTTGTTGTTGCATTGTGCCTTTTATCATTATGTAATGACCATCTTTGTCTTTTACTATTTTTTTAACTTGAAGTTTATTTCATCAGATATCAATATGGCCACTCCTGCTTTTCTCTGGTTACCATTTGCTTGGAGTATTGTATCCCATCCTTTCACTCTGAGTCTGTGTTTGTCCTTAGAGCTGAGGTGTGTTCTTGGAGACAGCATATGGATGCATTCTGTTTTTTAATCCAGTCTGCTACTCTGTGTCTTTTTATTCGCGATTTCAGTCCATTAACATTTAGAGTGATTATCGATATGTGAGGATTTCCTGTGGCCATTACTTATTTCTTTCTTCGTTTTTGTTTGTTTGTTTGTTTTGTTTGTTTGTTTGTTTATTTTTGTTTTTCTTGTTCCCCCAACTTTGTTCCATTTTTCCTGATGTTTTGTTTCAGGCTGAAGGGCCTCCTTCAGTATTTCTTGGAGTGCTGGCCTCGTGCTGGCAAGTTCCCTCAGCTTCTGTTTATCTGAGAAGGTCTTTATTCCACCTTCATATCTGAAAGATAATTTTGCTGGATAATTTATTCTTGGCTGGAAGTTTCTCTCTTTTAAACTTTTGAATATTGGATTCCACTCTGTCCTGGCTTGTAGAGTTTCTGCTGAGAAATCTGATGCCAGCCTGATGGGTTTTCCTCTAAAGGTTATAGTTCTTTTTTCCCTGGCTGCCTTGAGAATTGTCTCTTTGTCTTTAGTTTGGGACATCTTTAGTACCATGTGTCTTAGAGAAGATCTATTGGGGTCCAGGTATCTGGGGGACCTGTTTTCTTCTTGGACTTGGGGTTCCAGATCTTTCCATAGGTTTGGAAAGTTCTCATCTACGATTTGTTTGAATATGCTCTCTGTAGATTGCTCTGCCCCCTCTTCTATTCCTATTATCCTGATGATGTTTGGTCTCATGGAGTCGGATAGTTCTTGCAGAGTTCTTTCAATCCTTTTGGTTCTATATTCCCTCTTTTCCTCTTTCTGAGCTCTTTCCATGTTATGATCTTCGATATCACTAATTCTTTCCTCCATCTGTTTGGTCCTGTTTCCTATGGCAGTTATTTCATTTCTCACTTCTTTTATCGTGTTATTTATTTCTCATATTTCCATCTCAGTCTTTCTTATGTTTTGAATTTGTTAAATTGTTCTTTTTGTTCACAGAGTTCCTTTTTTATGTTGTTTATATCCTTTTTTATATTATTTATCTCAGCTATGGTGTTCTGCCAATAGGTTTTCATTTCTCTCACAGCCTTTAGAATGGCTGCTTTAAATTCTCTTTCACTTAAATCCAATTCTTCCAGTTCTAACAAGCTGTCTTCTGGGTAAATTTCATGTTCTTTCTGAGGAGCTTTAGTTTTTAAGGAATTCATCCTGTCTGCTGGGTTCTTCCTCTTTGACATGAGGGCTTTATGTTCAGTGCCCAGATTATTCCTTTTGTGGTGTCTTGCTGTAGGGCAGACACTAGGTGGCACTGGGGGGGGTCATGTTTTGGGGGAGAGGGGGCTGTTTGTTTCTTGTTTCTGATCTCCTACTGCGTTTCGAGGCTATGCGCATATATCCTGGGAAGAGGCCAACAAAAGGCGCTCCAAAGGGAGCTCTGCCTTCTCTTTGCTGGGGAAGCTGTTCAGAGGCTTGTTTCTGCTGGCTCGGGTGAATGCTATCAAATCAGTCTTTCTTCCTAGCCCTGATTCAGCATCTGGCTGTCTATGGACTCACACTGCTTTCAGAACCCTGGGGTGCACGAGGAAGTGCATTCTCCATAAGTCCAAAGCTGTGGGCCTGGCCTGAGACAGCAGGGTCGCCTTTGCAGCGGACTGGAAACAGGAACAGCAGCCCTGTGTACGTCTCCAGGGGGCCTAGAGCTGGGGTGTCATCTTTGCAGTTCAGAGTCCTCGCTCAGCCCTTCTACCACTCAGAAGTTCCAGAGTCTGGCTCCCAAACTCTGTCCCCAGCATGCAGCTCCAAAGCCCAGCTCTGGCGTGGCCTCTCCCCTCTCCCCTCCCCCAAACTGCGCTGCTGGTATCCTGTTGCAGTCTCTGCTCCCTTCCCTCTCCCCAACTCACCCCCTTCTGGCCAACCTTCAGGTGTTTACTTGCGATTTGTGGATTTCTCAACAGCCGTTTTGTCAGTTAGGGTCCTCTTTCTTGGCTCCTGGATGGCCGTTCAGTCGCCATCTTGCCTTCTTCTACCCCTGTAGTTATTTATTTTGCCATTGGCTTTGAAGTTAAATGATTTTTTTACTCTAATGTGGGTTTATCCTCAGGAAATTCTATAAAGGATTTTCCATATTTAAAAACTAAATTTGTTGGGATAGATGACCTGAAATAAAACTAAATGGACTGAGCAAAGAATATACATAAGCTACATGTGAATTAAATGTTTTCTGCTGATGACACTTTGTAAGCTTCTGAAATTTGTATTCTAATTTAAAAGGGCAAAAGGGTTTTATCAGGGCTTTTATAAAAGATTTTACCTTTTTTTTTTGTTGTTTGTTTTACTTACATGCAAAATCTTATTAACTTGGATTTTGATTTTAATATTTTATATTAAATGCACTTAAGATTTATTAAAATTTTAGATTTTGCCAAGAGTATAATCTGGAAAGTGAATCATAGAAATGTACAAATCTGAGATTGATTGAATGGGCCATAGCTTTTATATTTAGCATTGTATGTAATGATTAATGAAAGAAGCAAAACTTAAATTTTTTTCAAAGATGGGTAGATTCTTTCAGTTAGCAGTAGTTAGGCAAGAGTGCTGTTTACAGATAATATAGTGTTATTCTAGCCAGACTCTTTTTTCTGCAGTGTTCCCTATTCTCTGAGTGCTAATATCAGATTCCAAAGGATTCAAGATAAGAAAAATTAGCATAGGAGGTAGCTAATTTAATTCTTCATATTGCCCCTCCCCTCCTTATCCTGTCTTCTGCCAGTCAGTGTAATGGCTACAGAGGTAAGTCTTACTTGTTAGTGAAAGGCAGTACCTCATTAGTCTTTGGGTTTCAATCCCCCAAGTGGGTGTGTGTGTGTGTGTGTGTGTGTGTGTAACTGTAGCACTGTAAGAGAACCCTAAAAAGGGCTTTCTCTTCATTTTAAAGTATTAGTAAACTTTAGAACAAAATTAGGCCTTTTTCTCATGGTTTTATAAAAATTAAGGAATACCACTTTAGAATCATATGCAAAACATTCCCATTACTTTGTTTATTTTGTGGCATGTTAATTTTTAGTCTACAGTATATTCTAGATGTGAGGAATTTTTTAGTTTTCATTGAGAGTTATTCAAGGACATAAGGAAAGTCACAACAGCTTACTTTTTTGATCAGTAAATATTTGGGCACCTCTCAGCTATTGACACCGTACTAGGTGTTGGTGATACAGATGAATGAGACAAAGTCCTTGCTCTTGAGGATCTTCTGGTGAGAAAATGGGAAAAACAAACATATGAGTAGGCAGTTACTACTGGACGGCAGATGAAGTGTTGTGGCACCTTAGAAAGGTGCCTACCTAGACTTAAATTAGAGAGAGATTCCAAGAAGAAATGAGATGACTAGGAATTCAGGCCTAGAAGAAGGCAGGTGAGAAGGGAGCATGCTCCTGGCGGAGGCAGTACCGTATGGCCTGAGGTCAGACCAGGCTGCTTTCGAGGAATTGTGAGGAGTTCAAAATGGCTGGCGTATTGGAAGTAGAAGGTGGCAGCAGATGCTAAGGAATTCTGGGGAGGTTTTATGTTCCCAGGCTAGTAGGCCACATTAATTAAGGAACTGGCCTTTAGTAAGGTTTTCAGTCAGGGAATGACTTGATCAGATTGGGATTTTAAAAAGGCTATTCTGACTATGCTGTGCATAGTTTGGAGAGAAACCATATAGATTCTGGTAATTATCCACCCCAGACGTCTTGGTGGCCTGAACCAAAGTAATGGAATGGGAGATATTTATTTGTTAGCAAGTCTTGGTGAATCTTTGAAAGTGAGAGTTAGAGAAGGAAAGAATCTTAGGTTTCAGCTTTGAGTAATTTCGTGGATTGTCATGCCACTCACTGACATGGAAACACAGAAGGGGGTCAGTTTAGGGGTCCATATGAGCTTTTGATTTTGAGGCAGCAAAATGGGATATCCAAGTAGTATTTCCACTCAGTGAACACATCTGCATCTGGAACATCAGAGCAAGATCTGGGCTCGGTGTGAAGATTTGGAAGTTATTGACCCATATAAGATAATAGAAATCATTTTAGTTGATGATAAGCATACACAGTGTGGAGTAAGAAACGAAGGCCTAGTAGAGAATTTTGTGAACCCTCCCTCTTAAGGGACTAGTTTAGGAAGAGGACCCTAGGGGAACAGCTTGTGAGGAAGTAAAGCCAAATGCCACATAATGGGCCAATTAAAAAGTAATAGTAAACACAATGGTATTTATGAGTTAGCTGCTGCTAATTGTAATTAACAGCTTGGAAGTATTTGGTGACCTTCAAAGTATAGTGTTAAAGAGGAGGCAGCAGCCGGATTATAATGGTAAAATTGATGAGGAAGAAGTTTCTCTTTTGAGCCTCTTTTCTGAGAAACATAGTTGGTAGCAAGAACTGAATATGGGGTTCAAATAGGACTACCAATTTTCACTTAAAAACAAAACAAAGATTTCTCAAATTTTGAGTAATAAATATAGAGGCTGTTCTAGGAAAGCCTGTTAGGAGCCTTTCTGCTTTCTCATAATTCCTCTTTCAGGCCAAAGCTCTATGACCAGCTGTCCAAAGGCAGGAATCAAAACCTTAGCGACTCCAGTGCTTTTTGAAGTCCTGTTTTACCCAAGGTTTCTAGCCCAGTACATCTTCAGAGTGTTTCTGATAACTGAGTAAAGTAGTTCCAGTGTATTTGACTTTGGGGATATGAAGAATCTGTTTTCCCAGACTTACAGTTCAGTCACATTAAATATTGTTTATTTCAGACTTAAACCATTGGATATTGAGTTTATGAAGCGTTTGCATGAAAAGGTGAACATCATCCCACTTATTGCCAAAGCAGATACACTCACACCAGAGGAGTGCCAACAGTTTAAAAAACAGGTGAGCTGAATAAGCTTGAACTCTTGGGTTTTTCATAGCATTCATGTAATTTGCGGTTTTTCATATTTTCCGTGTAATGTGTTCTAACGTATTTCTCTTGCTCCATTTCTCTATGGTAGTCTCTACCAAATTACAAATAACTCTTGAAAATAATCCTTTGCCTTAGTTTTCTCATCAAAGCTCTTATCCATTCATTGTCATAATGCCTTTATCCTTTGCCACACAAATAAGGCAATTTTAGATGTTTCTGCATAGCCTTCACCAACACCTCTTATTATTTATTCTTATGTGTTTTTCTATATAGACACATACCCCAGTTGTAAATGTTGTATGGTCCTGTTCTCCTACCTAGTATAGTAACTATGTCACACATTTTGTTTAGGGTCTCTTTACTGCTGCTGGGAACCCTTGCAGTGACAGTAGCACTGAAATATCAGTACAGGCAGCGAGCTAGTTCTAGGTACTTTAGCTGTTGGAATAGGGTATGTAATTGAACATCATTTGGACATCTGTATTCTGTTTAGAATTTGGAGTAATTTTGGATAAGATAATTTAAATGAACTAGGTTATTTCTGATGTTATTAAAAAGTTGCCTTTCTTTTTTCTGCATTCTCCTTATTAAGTCAACTTCTAAATTTCCAGGACAAGGCATATGCTCTCCCTGTGTGCTTCTCCGATCTTAAATCCGTTGCTCCTTGATATGTGTGTGTGCACATACATGTGCAAGGGTATTTTCTGACAGTGTGCAAACTTTTCTCCTGGAGCCAGTGCTGTACTTAGTTTTACTTACCATTGCCAAATTCTACTGATAATTTTAGGTGAGATTAAGCTCTCTGTTCATTCACCTGAATAAAACAGTTGGAGAGAGGTATAGAAGGAATCTGTCATTGTAAATAAATGCCTAAAGCCATTATAGTAGAAATCAACTAGAGTAAGCCCTTTCTGGAATCTTACATTATTTTTAGAACTCCTTTGGTATTATAACCACATGACTTTAACACTTCTGAAGTAATTGGATTTCCACAGTGGTATTTATTTATATTTCAACTTTATAGTTTGTTTGTTTCTTTTTTTTTTTTTTTTTTTTTTTTTGAAGACTAGCATAGTACTTTGTTTTTAGATTACAGTTTTTGCATCCTTGGAAAATAATAAAGGACCTGGAGCTGAGGCCTCATATGCATTTAAGAAGGGTATAATAAAAATAAAGTTAATGTACTGATTACATCATGTTGTTTTGCTAATTTCCTTTTATTTTAGATAATGAAAGAAATCCAAGAACATAAAATTAAAATATATGAATTTCCAGAGACAGATGATGAAGAAGAAAATAAGCTTGTTAAAAAGATAAAGGTAGGTCCATTCCCATACATACACTAAAATGTTTTGGGGCCTTAAAAACACTATAATATCCATTGGAAAGATCGAAAATAGTGATATTTTTAAGTAATTGGCTTACGAAATGAATAGGGAGATTTTTCGGTGTTGAATTCGACTTTGCTTTAACTTCATTGAATGGCTATTATATGTAATATGGAATGGAAGGATGAAAAAACGTAATTCCTTCATACAGTTTTCAGTTAACTGGTTTCATGTTATATAATTTTCCCCCTTAAAAAACAGGTGATGAGAGGGAGAGGGTTTATTCTTAAGCACTGTTATGCTGTTTACTCTTTGTTTTAAGAGCCAAACAAAACCATGTTTTTTCTTTTGTCCTTTTAGGAAAACCAACCAAAAATCTATCCCAACATAATTTTCTGTATTTTTAATTTATAGTGGTTTCCTAAGTACCCTGGACCTAAAAGTGATATATTGATTGATTAATGGCATTATGTAAGCAAATGATTATCTTGGAACAGTGAAATATTTATACCTTACCAATGAAGCATTTCTGAGGTTTTATAAATTAGCCATAAATTTTATATATTCTTATATGTTTCTGGGAGCCACAAGAATTTTAAAAGATTGTACTCTGAGTTTGTCTGAATGAATACAAATGCAGTTGCCTAGATCTGGATGTCCAAAAGTAGAGTGTAGCATGTATAATATTCACTGCTTCCAGAGCTGGTTGGGTTGCTCTGTCAGGTAGGCAGGCTAGTCAAGAGCTTAGATTTTTTTCTCTTAACTGCCATGTTTTTTACTCTTTAAAAATTTTCCCAGTATGGGACAGCTTTTTAGAATGATATTTTTTTTAAATAAATAATTTGTTCAGTATATGCCTTAAGTATTCATAAATTTTCAGAGAAAATATTTTACTCATTGTTTACATTTGTGGTAATACCATGTAATTTTAATTTACTAAATAGTAATTGAATGCTCTATAAAAGTAAATGTAGAAACTATCAAGGTAATGCTAATCTGTTGAGTAATGCAACTTTTTTATTCTTAAATTTGTGAGGACTACAGAGATGTATTTGAACAAGAATACTTTGTTTTATAGGATCGTTTACCTCTTGCTGTGGTAGGTAGTAATACTATCATTGAAGTTAATGGCAAAAGGGTCAGAGGAAGGCAGTATCCTTGGGGTGTTGCTGAAGGTAAGGTTTTCTTCAGTGAATGACTTTCTATAAGAGCTCACAAGTATAATAAATAATTTGTATAGTAAGTAGTATAATATACCCACTGCATTGATATATTCTAGACTTTCAAAGGTAGTTGTGAATTCATTTTCATTTAGTCTCATTTTTCTCGTAAGTTCAGTTTCTCAGATCTTGTATTCTGCTAAGCCAGGCGAGTATGGATTCGGACTATTAATTTTGCGAACTCATCGTAGAAAAAGTGCTCCATACCTCATTGCTGAATATTACCATTGTCACCTTCGAAGTCCTCCCCTTGGGAAGCTATGCACTGATGCCAACTCCTAGTCCACCCTTCAAAGCCATTTTGGAACTCTTTTTCTGGAATGGCCATCAGAGCTATTGTCGTATCTGACAGTTAAGTTCGTGAAGTTGCCACTGTGCACTTACTTTGGCAGCACTGTACAAACAACTCAGTACGGTGTCATAACCTTGGCTGCCAACATAAGCGCACAGTGACAAGTTTGGAAACTTAGTTGTCAGATTTTAGGGATGACAGCTCTGGTGGCCATTCCACAAAAAGTGTTCCAAGATTGCTTTGAAGGGTGGACTAGGCTCTGGTGACAGGGCATAGCTTTCCAAGGGGAGTACTTCTAAGGTGACCGTAGTGATAGTCAGTAATGAGGTATGGAACACTTTTTCTAGGAGGAGTTCACAAAATTAATTGTCCGACTTCGTATGTGTTAAATCCTAACACTCTAGTACTTTAGAAGTCACTTGTCAGTGCCCCACTGTCCCATCTCTACCCCATCATTAAGTTTCCTTCTGTTTTATTGTTTGAAAATACATTTATAATACAGGGGTTCTTTACCTGGGACCCAAAGCTTGCTTGCCAGGGATGTAATAAATTCTAAAATTGAGAACAGTTTGGGAGAAAAGGCTTCTCTCACTTTTCTCTGAGTCTCAAATGGGTCTGGGACCCTCAGGAATGATTGAGAACAACTTTCTTAAGTCCATTTAAACATTCACAATTTCCTTTCTTCAGGACAAGAGTTACCTTTTGTGACATCACACCTTTAGAGTAAAAACGAGTATCATCGTAAAGAGAGGTCCTCTAATTTTATAAGAGGTTTTAAACACAAACAAAATCTTAGCTATGGTATCAAATCTCAGAAGTCCACTTGGCAATATAGGTTCTTTCCTCACATTTGTGTTTATTATATTGGTTTAATCTGATAAAAAGATTTAAAATCTTCTGTGTTATAATACTTTGGAACCAAAATTGAGTCATGATTGTTACCTGAAAAATTCTGTAATTTTTAGGATATCATTCCAAGCTATTGTCCTCAGTAACTTTCCCCACCAATGGCACTGTGCTCGTTCCCAGCTCTGTCATCCCCAGCTGACCTTCAGTTGCTTGAGCTGAGGCTTTAGAACTTGTAAAACCCTTAAAATATGTGCTGAATAAATTGCTTTTCCTCTCTAATTTTAGTTCTTTTTTTTCTCCTTTAAAGAGTGTTCCTATAAATGATACATTTAAAAAAAAAAACTTAAAGTTTTTTTCTCATGTTTTTATTTTACCTTAAGGAGATTTTTCTTAAGTGATTTCCCCCCTTCACCCCAACACTACACTTTTAAAAATGCATTTTATTATGGAATAAATGTATTCTTATAAAGAAAAAATTATGCTCTCTTTTCAAAATCTCAAAATTGTTTACTCTGAAGAGCTTATTTGTTAGGTTTATATATTTTGTCACAGCATTAAACTATTGTACAGCCATATTATAGTATACTAGCATGTACTAATGTTAAATCTTTAGTTACAATGTTAAATCTTAATGAAAAATTGATCTAAGCTATTTTGCATATTCTCTTACTGTTGTTCCTCTCATTTACTATGAAATTTCCTTTGAAAAGACTGGGGTTAGTAGAAATAATTTATGTGGTCTGTTTTTTTATTTTTTTTAATAGTTGAAAATGGTGAACATTGTGATTTCACAATTCTAAGAAATATGTTGATAAGGTAAGTGTGAGCAATGATGAAAATAAGTCTTTTTCTGAATAGAATTGGACAGATTTGTTTTTTGCCTTCTATAAATGTAGCTAATTTAAATTGGTGTCTTCATTTTGGCACTGAAGTAAGCAGTGCATGAGGGCAACTTAGGTTATTTCTCCAGGGTTTTAAAATCATTATCAAAAATACAAAATAAGCTGTGTGGCTAGGGATAGGTAGGAAAATGTCTCTTGAGTACTGTACTTTGTGTTGAGGGTTTAACACTGGAAGAGGTATGGAAAGTAGAAAAGAAAAGGGTTTTGCTCTTCAATGTGAAAAACTTGGGAAAAGTGGGAAGGCAGGCCAGATTTTGATGGCATGGTTCTTGCAAAGGGGAACTTATAACAGGTGAAAAAGTTACATGGTATCGCCTGTAACATATACTGGTACCAAAAATGAGTGACAACCAAGAAAATTGTCATGGGTTAGAGTGCCTTCACTCAGAGGCTGAGAAAATTTGGAGAGTCGGTGACAAAAGAGCCTGAGTTCTTTAGTACTCAGTCTCAGCCACTGGCTGTGCTTGGAATGGGAGCTGCCTGATTGGACTGGCGTGGGGTGGGGCAGAGCACTAGGAGCAACTGCACTGGGAGGAGGCTAAGCTCATCGAGAGATGGAACATAAAGGAAGAAGGGACTTGAGGAACACCCACACTCAGATCTTTGGGGAAAAACTGTCAGAGAACTGCATGGAGATGACAGGTAGTAGGAGATGAATCAGAGTAATTGAACATCACATTATGTTTGCAAAGGGGAAAGTTACAGTAGATGCTCTGTGGTTTCAGGAAGAATGCAGAGTACACCTTACTTTATGTTAGTCACCCAGACAGGAGTTTGGGTAAAGTAGTGGAGGTGAAAGATGGCAGATGCAGGAATGGATGCTGAGCTAAGGGAGGGAGGGTCAAATGATACAGAGCGCTGCCCCTCCACGTGTGCCCAAGAACCTGCACTTGTACAGGATGTCCTGCAGCAGCTCAGGGTGCCTTCAGCATGTTGAATCATTAAGAAATGATGAAATTGTCTCATGTATTATATAGTTTATCTCAGATGTATTGACATGTATTATAGAAATGCTATGAGCAAACATTCATTTAACCAAGATACCAGATTCACTGGACCGTTTGAATAAACAGAAATTTGCTCTAAATTAAAATCCTCCAGTTTGAATCCAACTTGATATGTGATCTATAATGTCCTTGTGTATTTATTACCTTAGTAAAAACTCACATACTAATAATTGCTAAAAGAGAAGACTTTTTCTTTTTTAGGTTTTATGAGCTTCAGTAGAAGTTAATCTGCTTTCCTTTCTCTAGTAAAATAAAATATATACAGCAGGTCCTCGAATAATGTTGTTTTGTTTAGTGTCATTTTGTTACAATGTTGAAATGCCATAGGAACTTAACTCTTGTTTATGTCTGTTAGTCTCTGGTAAAAAATGGTTTTGTTACACTTCATTTTGCTTAAAGTCGCAGAACCTATCGATGACGTTAAGTGTGGACTTACTGTAGTATGAAGGTAAATACTCTTCTGTAGAAATGTCATCTTTAGTAACTGCTTTGAGGGGATTTATAACTCTTAAATTCTTAATAGGAATCTAAATTTCCATTGGTGTCCAGTTAGAGCATTCTATGTATCTTGCTCCTCCTTGGGTGTGAAAGAAGACATATGAATGCCATCTTCCTTAAGAATAGTCTTTTGCTTGTTTTAAATCTGAAATTTTTGTTTTGGTAAATATTGAATTTACATCACAGCTTTTACATAGATAGAAACTCTTGATCTGTATTTATGCAGAACACACATGCAGGACTTGAAAGATGTCACTAATAATGTACACTATGAGAACTATCGGAGCAGAAAACTGGCAGCTGTGACTTACAATGGAGTTGATAATAACAAGAATAAAGGGCAGCTTACTAAGTAAGTATTCATTGTTTCCTTCAGAAAAGGTATTATTTATGCAGTAAATAATTATAGTGTCCCATTCACATCAGATTTCTCCTGGGTACTCAGTAGGAAATTGGGATAATGTTATTTACGCACAACTGAAATTGAGTAGTAAGCTTTGTTTTGGCAGGTTTATATTTTACTGTTAATTGTTGGACAAAGTATTGTTTTATTACCTTGTTTCTTAAGTGAAAGAGCCTTGTGTTCTCTCCTGATCATTTGCCATTGTCTTTATAATTTATACAATACCTGTTTAATAGCTCCCCGGTTAGAAATCAAACAGCACCTTTAGCAAATGCTTGTTGTTGTTGTTGGTTCCCTGAGTGGAGATCAAACCCACGCCACAGCAGTGAGAGCACCAAAGCCTAGCCACTACACCACCAGGGAATCCCCCTAACAAATACTTTTTTCCTAAAGGAAGAGAAAAATTACTACCAAGATCTCTTAACCCATTTTACTTGTAAGAGAAACATCCCAAAATCTCTGTAAGGAGATGAAACCTCGAACTTCTACCTTTTATGATGTCTTTTTAAACTAAACCTTTTTGATGTAGTTCATTTTTTATTTGCTTTCTGGTACGTGGGTAGCTCCCTGGCTGGGAATCGAACCCAGGCCGTGACGCTGACAGCGCCAGTGCCGAAGCCCTAAGCCACTACACCATCAGGGAACTCCTAAACTAAACCTTTTTGATAGCAGAGTTTTCACTAACAGATACATAGGAACAAGGGACAGGACCAAACAAAAGGGGTATTTAGGTGAATATAGTCTTGGTTACCTTCTCTGTTCCTGTTATGTATTTCTAGGGACTAAATGAGCAGGTGTTGGGGTTTCTTTTGGCTGTTAAGTGCTGTGAGCTTCACCCTTATCTCTCTGTCACACACACACACACACACACACACACACATATACACATACATGCTTGATCCTTGAACAATGTGGGGTTAGGGGTGCCACCCCTTTCTGTAGTCAGAAATCCATGTATAACTTTTGACTCCCCAAAACTGAGGTCATCCCTTGGTATCTGTGAGGGTTTGTTTCTGAGACCCCACCATGGATGCCAAAACCTGCAGATGTTCATATCCCGCTCTATAAAATGACATAGATCAGTGCATATAGGTACCCATCCACATCTGTGGACTCCCAGCCACGGATCAAAACCAATACAGGTATTACTGAAAAAACTCTGTGTATACGTGGAGCTGTGCAGTTCAAAGCTATGTTGTTCAAGGGTCATCTGTACATGCTTATATAAATCTATTCACGTATAGTTTATTAACCTTTGTATGACAATATATACTCCATAGGGTGCTAATCATACTTGGTTTTAGAATATAAGCTAATTTTTTTTTTAATGTTAGGTATTGAGTAGTAAAGTAGATGAATTCATTTTATATTTAAATTTTCTGAGATAGTTCTGAATGAACTGTAGTGTACTGAACCATGGACTAAAAATAAAAATATTTGGTTTATATGTCTGAAAATGTGTCTTTCTATATGTTAATGGTCCTAGGACAATTATATTTTGGAACGATTTAAAACATGGTTTAGACATCACATTGTACACCTTAAACTTACACAGTATTTTACGTCAGTTATGTTCTCAGTAAAGCCGGGGGAAACCTTAAGATACTGATTATGTGGTTAAAATCTGAAAAATAGCTGAGCCAGTCTCATCATATACTAATTTATCTCAAGGTCAGAGTCTGGCAAAGTGGGCATTATTCTTAACAGCGATTCAGGTAGAGGCTGTGTCTGGCAAGGAAAATATCAAGTCATCTATTTAAGTCCTTAAATCCTCAAGGAGAATGTATCTTGCCTACCTTTGTCTGGAGGGTAGAGCATAGTTGGAAGTTACAAAAAGGGAAATCAAGTTCAAGATCAAAGAAAATTTCAACAGGGGTTGTAAAAGAAAGGGGAGAATTAACCATATCCATATTGCAGATCTCTTCAAGAAAAGCAGGTGATCCCCAATAAAGGGGAAGGCTCTCCTGTTTTTGCTGAACCTGTTTCTTAAAGTTTTACCTGCTGTTTCCCTTTTTTTGGTCTTCCCTGTACCTTTTACTTAAAATCATATTTGATTAACAATTATTTTCTGACCTGTTTTCTAATATTGGCACCAGTCATGACAATTGATATATTTCTCCCAAGTTGGGGCACACGTTGTTACCTCTTTCTCATATCTTTCTGTTTTTATAGACTTCTCCATTTGTATGTAGTCTTGGGAAAACTTTATAGGTAACTGAATTCTTAGAAATGACTAAAAACAGGTTTCCAAGAGGCTTCAGAGCTCTCTTGGTACATGACACAAGTTTTCGTCAATCTAAAGAGAAATAAAGACAAATTTTTTGAAAATTCCCCAATTTTTTCCAAAAACTTAAATTTATTCAGTTACCTCTTTTATACTTGGTTCAAATATTATTTCATGAAAATACAATGATAGTGTTGTTATTGTTTATGTATGGTTTTAATGCTCTTGGCAGAATAAAATGTTGATAACTATTGTTTTTTTATTACTCTTTGAAATTCATTTAAATGAAATTCCTTTGGAAAATTTTGTACAGAAATTACTGCATGTCTTTATAGATGGTGGCCTACCAACCATTGGAGCAGAAGTATGTACGTGTGCTTGCTTGTTAACGTGACCTTCAGGGAAGACCACACGTGATTCAGATCAAGTGTGGTTGTCTTCCATTCCACTCAAAATGTGGGCTGTGTGACACAGCCATGCTAGGTCAGCCTGTGTGAACTCGCTGTGATTGACTCTGTTGGTCACATGCGTCATCTGGAGGCTTTTAGGAACTAAAACCCCTTAAAGAGAACCCTAGAAGGACCCAGGTTGTATCTTTGTGGACTTAGTGTGATAATCTAGTTAATGTTCTAGTCTGTCTTTTTAAAAAAATCTTTTACCAAGCCTTTTCATTTCTTTGGCTGAGTTGTTTTAAATTTCTCTGACAAACTTAAGTTTATAAGGTTTTAGCATACGTGGGCTGTCTGGAAAGTATCCAGCCATGTAATATGAAAAATAGAGCCCTTGTATGTGAGTATGAAGATGAGTTTTCCATTAAAAAACAGGCAGATGATACAATTTAAATGTTTTTTCCAGACATCTAATGAAAGAGGTTTGATTGGAAAAATCTGATAACAAAAAAAATGAATGATCCTTTTCCCTGTTTTCTACATTGTAAGCATTGTTACTTAGATCTGTTTTCATAATTATTCACTAGAGATTCAAGTTTAGATACAAACCTTCTTAAATATTTTTAAATTTTAAAGTTTCTAAAGAGTTTTAAAAGCATTTATACATAAAACTTCAAATCTTTGTTCTCTGTTAAGATGGTGTCAGAATAAGGGAAAATTTATTTTGAAATTTATTTTCAGGAAACAGAAAGCAGAGACTTTAGTAATGGCATACAGCATCTCATTTGCTGTCCTCGCTCAGCGTTCCATATTAACTTTAATTGTTGGATATTTAGTGAGTGTTGTCAATGTTCCTCACAGGAGCCCTCTGGCACAGATGGAAGAGGAGAGAAGGGAGCACGTAGCTAAGATGAAGAAGATGGAGATGGAGATGGAGCAGGTGTTTGAGATGAAGGTCAAAGAAAAGGTGCAGAAACTGAAGGACTCGGAAGCTGAGGTAAATCAGCTACTGTTCCCCATCACATGGGCACAGTACCCCTTTTCAGAATAATGTCTTTAATCAAATCCATAGATAGTAAACCTTTCTATACATGTCTTCCACATTTAATATAATAATGTAATAGATGGAAAAATAAAAGCAAGCACTGTGTTTATAATACAACACACTTCATTATGTAAGTAGACACAAGTATACTTGTTTGGAAGGCATGATAGAATACTTAAAATCAGTTATTATAATGAGCAAATTGTGAGAAATGAAATTAGGAGCTATTCCATACATTCAGTATAAGAAAAGTAAAGATCAGAGTTTTGAGTGAATGTAAGAATAAAAACTAGTGTTTGGATAATGCTGATAGACTGAACTTATTTGCATATGCATGAGAAAGAAAGAACAAACTTTAATTGAACTAAGGATATGCCAGGGCCAATTGCAGTCAAAGGGGAGAAAATGAAGGAATGTGATACTCTTATAAGGAAACTGTGGACAAACACAAAATAGCTCAGTGATTTCAATATGAAATTTCCTCAGCATAGATTTGTTATTGTGCTCAAAAATTATTTTTTAAATATACGAGATGACATTAATATGAAATATTTTTTTAAATGACCTTTAATGATAAAACCCAGATCCTGTGTTATTTGTGGCTCCACTAATATAATAATATTTATATCTTAAGATGTTAAAAGGAGATTCATATTTATCGTTACAGCCTTACAAGTAAATGGTTTTATTGCTTTTGTAATTACTGCATAAAAAATATTGAAACCCCCTTTACAATAACCAAAAGTACTCTAACCATTGAGTAGACGCATGGAGTGAGTATTCAGTAATTCTGAGGAAATGTTTTTATTCCATATTAAATTTCTTTATCAGTCTGTCATTAAATCTATCCATTTGTCTCTACCCCTTCACTAATTAATAAATAGTTAATCTGTATCAGAAAGGGATTAAAAACAGGAGTAATCAAGAGTCTATATTACCTTCACACTTAGATTCCATTGAAAATCTAAAAGTAGGATATACATTTGGTATGGACATATTTTAAGACTTGCACCTAAATCTTAAATGTTATAAACAAATAATTATGAAGCAGAAGCCAGAGAACTTTTCAAGAATTTTTATGATTACTGTGAATGGTGAAACAGGGTTTTGAGAAACTTAATGTACTCTTTGAAGGTAGAATCTTTCTTAGCATTAAAAGGACCAGTAAAGAGACCTCAACAAGTTTCTCCTAATACTATAAGCCATATAAGTAAGTGTGTGTGTGTGTGTGTGTGTGTGTGTAAAGAAACCTATTCAACCTTGCTTAGTATAGTTTTTTTTCAAGTTCGTTTGTGCTAGAAATAGTTGTAGCCCAGCTGTTGATACCGTGAGCACAGTACATCAGGCATGGTACTAAGCCTCTTTCATGTATTACGTCATTTAATCCGCACCACAGCTCTATGAGGTAGATATTACTGTGCATCTCCCTTTTTTACATGAGAAGCAGGATAAGTTAACTTGGTCAGTGCTACATAGTTGTAAGCCCTTATTGGGACCCACTTAACTCTGCTTTTAATCACTAGGTAAGTCGACAGTCATGTATCCACAATTACAAATCCTAAAAGGCTCTGAACACTACAGAACCAGACATGGAACTAATAGTTTTATTTCACTTGATGTGAACATTTATATGTTTTACTGCAAAAAATAGTAATGTGTTTGATTGTAGGTGCTGCCGTAGACAGTCCAGGAGGTGTTTTGTAAATGCAGTCTATACACCTGTCTAAGTAGTATTGCCTTTCTAAAATCTGAAAAATTCTGAACTTTGAAAAACATCTTACCCAAAGCGTTTCTTGAGAGTGAGGGATTGTGACCTGTACTTTTTACAAACATGCAATTAATAGAAAAGAAAATACATACTTATATGTAACAGAAATGTACAGGTAAAGAATAATGAATACCTGTCAACCTACTGCCCAGTTTAAAATAAGACATCATTGGTTCACTTGAACCTGTCCCCTATTATACCCATCCCTCTTTCTCAAAGGTAACTATTCTGAATTGTGTATCTGATTTCCTTGCATTTTTTAAATAACTAGAGACATTTTTCTATATTCCTATTTTCTGATATTTTCTTTTCTTACAGCAAATAGTAACTTATTTACTATATATCATCAGGAAGATCTTACCTCAGTTTATGTTAGGTGGTTTTGTTTTGTAGGAATTGTATAAAATATTTGCAGTAGGAATGATTATGAAGTCACTTTGTGGGTTTACAACATAATTAAAACAAATTGTATGCAAAATTATCCAAATTCATGATGTTAACTCACTGATGTAATATGATCTTGAATAGAACATAAGTCCTGGACATCTGAAGATTTTGAGTAGTTCTTAAGGTATCCAGTATAGTTAGATATAATCTTTTTTTTTTTTTTGTATGACTATTTTCTTCAGAAGTAGGGTAACTGTACCTAAATGAAATTACTTAATGAACCATTCAATAAGCTCTTTGTTTCTGCAGTTACTTTGCATGAGTGTTTCCCACCTCTTAGCCACCATTCTTTATAACATTAATTCTCAATGTAGGAAGAACCACCTGCAATAGAATCACTGGAACTTGTTGAAAATGCAGATTTCTAGGCATAACATGCAGAGATTCTAAGTCATTGAGTCTGTATTCTTAACAAACACTCCACTCCATGATTTGTATGAAGATAATCATTTGAGAACCACTATTTTATAAGAATCAGGACCTTACCATGATCTTGGAACTTTTAGGTTCTTATCTATCTGCTTTCTTCCCACTTGTCTCAGCTTTCTGACCTTGAAATTAGGAGACAGTTCAAATCCTGGTTCTGCCATTTTCTGGCTACCTATCTTGGAAAGTGACTTAAACTTGACACCTGTTGGCTCACCTTTACAGTGGGAGCAGTGGTGTCTTCCCTGTCTTGCTTCCTATATGCTTGTGAGTAAAGAAAAATGAGATAAGATATGTCTATCATAAAGTGCTACACAACTGTAAGCTTGTTGTATGTTTTCTCTGTTTCTCAAGTTTGACCTCTGGGTGGCAGGTCCTGCAGGAGGAGGAGTCTTAGTGCTTTCCAGATGGTACTCTGAATTTGTAGCACAGGAACTCTGCTCATACTTTTAACATTAGACTGTCAGGGTGAAATGTACTTCTGCTCCTGAGTTCTTGGACTGTTTTATTTTATGTCTTGTGCTGTGATTTAGCTTCAGCGGCGCCATGAGCAAATGAAAAAGAATTTGGAAGCACAGCACAAAGAATTGGAGGAAAAACGTCGTCAGTTTGAAGATGAGAAAGCCAACTGGGAAGCCCAACAACGTATTTTAGAACAACAGAATTCTTCAAGGTAACTAATGATCAGATTCTAAGAAATGTGTGCATCAGTGTTTTAGAAGAATTACTTTTCTCTTTATTTTAAAAATATTAGGTTAACATTTTAAAAGACATCAACCATTATCATGCATCCTAAGCACAATTTTTTTCATGGGTGAATCTGTCTACTGTAACAGTTTTTTTTCACTAGAAACATTTGCCATGACTGAACAGTCTTCGTCATCATGACTTAGTAGCTTCATACCCTTCTCCCCATTGACTTAGCATACTAGGTTCGTACCCCCTCCCCCCGATCGTAGGGCATAGTGGTTGTGTTCAATTTTGGTAAGCACAGCAAGCACTGCTGACAAAGATCCTTTATCCATTTAAGGGTATGCTTTAATTGTGCTGAGTGATTTCTTTAGGATACAGTCCTTAAGATAAAATTTTGGATATCTAATTCCTAATAACAGTTAATAAGTTCCTCACTCTCAATTTATACAAAACACAGTAATATTTGAACCTTCGGTTTTAAATTTTTTCTTCATTAGTCCCATTTAAAACTGGAAATGTTGCAATGCTGTAGGGATTCTACAGTTTACCCTCACTTCTAAACATTTTCAAGACGAGGAGGGGTGCGTGAGGCCCCACCTGCCCACGGCAGGAGGGACGCCTGGATATCGGTCGATGTTTGATAATTGCACTATTTCACTTGAAAGGAGTTGTTCTTGTGCATTTAAAAAATGGGTTTTTGTCCTGTTTTACTGTGTTTATCCTGGAATTTAGTCAAATATTTGATTGTCTAAGAAAACATTGTTAGGGACGAGTGCTGTCCTCACCATTCAGTTCTGAAGTGTTTAAGCCGTCATGTGAAGAAGGGATGTTTGAAAACCTTACGCTGGTGGAGCTGCGCTCACCGCGTGTTGTCTGTGACGTAGTCACGTGACTTTCTTTCTTTCACCTCAGAACCTTGGAGAAGAACAAGAAGAAAGGGAAGATCTTCTAGAACTCTCCGACCACCAGTGACACAGCCGTTGCCAATGTGCCAGCTTGGACACCGTGTTTGTTGGATCCGTTCGACCAATTTGCACCAGTTTTATCCTTAATGATGGATTTAACAGCATGACAAAAATTACCATTATTACTATTTCGTTCTCGGTGGAGATAAGACGCCTCAACTTGTCTAGGGTGTTGTGTACTTAGAAACTAACAGCTCTGAGTACCTTTCCTACATGTTCTTTCATTCTTAAACAGATGTCTTCAGTTTAATGCAAGAAAACATTTTACTGTTGTACAATCATGTTCTGGTGGTTTGATTGTTTACAGGATATTCCAAATTAAAGGACTCTGAAAGGTTTTCATTGAGGATAAATTGCCATAATATGATGCAAACTATGCTTCTGTGATCATTAGAATACCAAGGTTCCATTCACTGCAGCGTATACAATAATGTAATTTAGTCTAACACAGTTGACCCTATTTTTTGACACTTCCATTGTTTAAAAATACACATGGAAAAAAACCTATATGCTTACAATGCACCTAGAGCTTTTTTTATAACAGCCTTTTTGTTTGTTTGTTTGTTTGTTTTGGATTCTTTAAATATATATTATTCTCATTTAGTGCCCTCTTTAGCCAGAATCTCATTACTGCTTCATTTTTGTAATAACATTTAATTTAGGTATTTTCCATATATTGGCCCTGCTAAAATAGAATATAGCATCTTTCATATGGTAGGAACCAACAAAGAAACTTTCCTTTAATTTCCTTTTTACACTTTATGGTAAGTAGCAGGGGGAAAAATTCATTTATAGATCATTTCTAGGCAAAATTGTGAAGCTAACGACCAACCTGTTTCTACCTATGTGCAGTCTCTTTATTTTACTAGAAATGGGAACCATGGCCTCTTGAAAAGAAAAAAAAGTCACCATTCTGCATTTAGCTGTATTCATATATTGCATTTCTGTATTTTTTTTTGTTTGTATTGTAAAAAATTCACATAATAAACAATGTTGTGATGTAATAGAGTGTGGGTCTTAAATATTTTACAGTTGATATACAAGACTAAAGTATGATTGGGAAGAAACTTTTCAACTTAAATTTGCCTGCTCCACAATTGTATATATATTTTCTCTTGTATTTGTTTCCTTTAGAATGTGTATGTGTTGATTTTCTAATTTATGAGATACAGTGTCTGTCTCTACTGAGAACTATCTCTCATTGATATGTTTTTTTCTCTGAGAACAAATCCCAACTCATTCACATTAGGTAAGCTCTCAGGTCCATGGAAGTGGAAATTTTTTAACTGGAAGGAGGGTGGTGTAATTTCTTTTCACTAAGGTCTGATTATGTGGATTTAACAGTGCTTTGTGATATTTCAGGTATAATTAATGCATCCCTCTACCTTAAAAATTTTGACCGTATTTGTTACTTTTTTTGAATTAATGATCCAAGCAAAAGGAAGTAATTGACAATTGACTGGCCAATGTTTCTACTTCAAAGGCTGAAGGATTTAAATAAATCAGTGTGCTTGAAAGATCCTTACTGCTTTTCAAAGATAACATAGATGTAAAACGTAAAACATAGTTAGGAATCTTTTTCACATTATAGAATCTTGACTTTACATGTAAGTTCTCTCCAGGGTACTATTTTTAAAGCACATGTCATGGGCATTTAAAAACATGATTTAGGAATACTACAATAAACACTTACCTTTACTTGATGGTCATCACTAGTTAAGTTGTCTTAGACAGGTGTTATTAATCCAAAAATGCCTTCAGCTGTGAGACAGCATGCTAATAGTGTGAGTGGCTTTTTAAAGACAAATTGGCTATTATTCCAAGGCCAGAATCAGATGTTGAGGAATAACTAAGTAAACATGTTTTCATTTTTATGTTAAGGGAGATTGGGTTAGCATCTAACCAAAAAGTGGTTCTAGGGAGTGAATAACAACCTTTTGAATTTGGGGAGTGCAAAATGAGAACATTTATATAATTGTCAGCCTAACTGGTGAAGAACTACTACTTCTAGAAACAGGTTCTCATAGTTATCATTTTAAAATTCTGTATGCCACGATGGCATTGTATTCTACCCTTTTAGTGAAGACATTCCCAAGCTTCATCCCTGTCGTGCCTGAGGTTTTACCTGAACCTGATGGTAGGACCTTTGGACCTTCACTGGGCTTCCGATTGCTAACTGCAGGCTTTTGGAGCATATGGAGGGCTGTTTTTTTCTATATGGCCTGTGAATTGCTGAGAGCTGCAATGCATTTGTTCACGAGACGTGTAACATTCAAGAAGCATAAGGAAAGATCAGCAGCTCATAAACAGCATCAGAAGCAATGTCTAACCTCCATTGTCAGAGATACTACATAATAGAAGTAACTGGTTAACTAACCACTGTCTTTTTTTTTTTAATCAAATGGGATTGACCAAGTAAGCACTAATCCCCATGAACAGTTTGGGCGTTGTGTGGTAGAGTTTTACTGCCACCTAGTGGGACGAGATCTGTTTCTTTATCAAGTTCACAGGGAACAGGTTGATAATCAATTCTACCTACGGTTTATGTCTGTGTAGCTCACTTTGTGATCCGGGAAGCTGAGGAGATACAGACTCCTGCCTCTCGGACCCATCGGCTTGGTGTCGCTCTGCCTTCACATTCTGATTACGGTTAGGTAGAGTAGGTGAGAAAAAAGGAAAACAAGGTAAGGTGGCCTGATAATGCAGCAAGAGCCAAGTGTTGACTAGGTCACTGTCTTCAAATCTGATCTGGTTTCCTTATTAAAGTACTTGTAAGCCTGTGTCCATCATAATTATACAGTAAATTGTAACACGTGTGCTGCTGTGTTAATGTAAATATCGTGAACATTCTTTTTAAAGAATGAAAAAAAAGTTCAGCTCTCTTCTCAAGCCTCAGTGAATTCCCTAGCACATTCCACTTTGGAAGCAACTGATCTCAATTGTATGCTGATTTGTTAACATTCAGTTACTGTTGAATCCCTAAGTTGGTCCTGGTGAAGACTGCTGTCCTATCCCGTTTGATTGGAAAAAGTACGGTCTGCCACTCCAGTAAGCTGAAACCTTTTTTAATAAAAAGCTTGCAAATGTAAGCAAAAGTCGGTGTCTTTCATTCAGGGTATCTGCCCTGCTCCTTTTGTAACAATAGTTCCTATCCTTGTATTGAACACTGGCTCTGTCCCAGACAGCAAGCTGGATATTCTATGTGCATTATCTTCAATTAATCCTCAGGAGATACCAGTATCACCATTTCCAGAGTGGACATAGTGTGGAGATGTTTTAGTGACTTAGGCAGTGGACAGTGATGGGTGACTGGTGAAGGTGCAGTTCGAATCAGGTCTGGTGACACCGGTGCCTGGGTACTTCATTCTTATGCTATGCGACCACCTGGTGTGTGCTGAAAAACACAGTCCTCTAGGTTCAGATCCCCACTCTGAACTGGGCGTGTGCCTTTTCCCTTCTGAATGTTTGTTTCTTGAGCTATAAAATAGAGCCCAGTCTCTCCTGCTGGTTTGGAGCGGTGGTGATATTCTCACTGCACAGGTGAAGGTGTCTGGACTCGAGAAATTCTCCTTGAATGTTGATGGAAGTGGTGCAGGGCCGTTACAGATCACAAGTATTGTTTTTCCCAGTTTTAGGTGACGGTTCACTTTCAGAAGTTTGCATGGTGCTGTGATAGGTCTCTAGACCTGCTTCCTGGTTTGCAGAGATAGCCTGTTAAGAGTTAGTAAATGGACTGTTTCAACAGTAAGGGACACTGGAGATAAGGTACATTGATTGGGTGAAGAGCAGATTTTTAGGGTGCTGGTAATGGGAGTTATAAAATACGTCACTTTTTGCACACAATGGGGAGATGGTTTATCAGAGTATCTCCTCTCTGGTGAAAACATTGGTGCTTTTCAAGCAAACTTGGTTCCCATCATTTGGGATTAATCCATAGAATGTTCAAAGTTTAGTGTCAGCTGTTTTCAGCAGAAAATAGGGGCGGACAATTTCCTGTGTTCTTTAGAAGAGTTTCAAAGCTTCAGAGGAAGAATGAAGACTATTCTTGGCCTGAACATTTGCCCCGTGGGGTGCTGGGGCCAGCCAAACAGCCCTGTATTAGCAAAGGAGGGTCAAGTGAAAAGAGACCTTGTTCTGTGCCAAGCTCTCAAAGGGTAGCCTGAAATGCCATTGGCCACACAGGACCACTGTGGTAGATGCAGTGTTTGTGGACCTGCCGAAATCTAATACCACTGGGCTTTGGGCAATCCTTTGGGGATGGAGAGGGAGTAGTTGACACCTCCAGGAAGGGGGATGTGTGAAGATGTGGTGTAAGATGGGACTGACAGAGCGTGTAGGACATTGCTAACAAATGTCTGCTTTTTCTCTCCCTCTTCAAAGGGGGTGTAAATTCATCACACAGGATGTTTTATCCTAGCTTCCAGGTGTGTTGCAAGGGGTAGCACTTCACCCTGGACATTTACCGGAAGCAGTCAACCACAGAATTCCCATGGGCGAGGGTTTGGCTCACCGGAGTATGGCCTACTGAACAAGGTCTAGCAGGGACTTTATTTTCCTTTTTTTATTGTGTTGTCTTTGAATTTCACTGGTCTCTTTCATATTTAAATATATGCTCCACTTGACTGCAGGCACAGAAAAGTTCCCTGTCTTGGATAAACCACTAATTTAAGCAACTTGGCAAATGGTGAGTGAAGTGATGGGTGCCCTGGCACAGACCCTGGTGTTAATGTGAGCTTTCCCCCTTCTCAGCATCAGGAATATATATTTCATCTGGTAGGAGTCGGGGAGCTGCCGATTTTTTTTCCTAGGGGTAAATTTCATGTGTGATTTACACAAACCTGGCTTAGCGTGGCTTACTTTCAAAACAGAAAACAAATCAATGTTAATTAACATTTCAGGAACATAATTCTTTCACTCAGACATCAAAATAAAATCCTCCTTAGGTCTTCAGGTTGCAGGGTAGAGGTGGCAGGAACTCAAGTTGGCATTTGCTTTCTCAAATCTTCACTTGGTTGCTGTGAGCAGGACAGCACCCTGCTCCACCTTAAACTTGTCTGCCCCTAGGGATTATGGGTACATGAAGTGCCAGTTCTGCAGCCAGTCTGGGCCTTTGAATCAGCTTCACTCACCCACAGTCCACACTCCCGCTGGAGGCATCACAGGTGGGCTGGCGGGGGGCTCTGCTGGCTGACGTCTTCCCCACTCCCAGGCAGCCCCTGCACTTTGTTCCTCATGGACTGCACGTCCCACGCCCCGCCCCCAGGTCCCCACCCGGGATATAGGTTTATCTTTCCCCGTGGGTCATGGGTGCACCCAAAGCCCACATCCCAGCCCCCACTTCCCCAAGAGCTGTCTTCCTGCTGGCACCCCCAAAAGATTGTCAAATGACCCCTCTTGATTTATAGGTTTTTCATGAACTCATTTTTCGTTTTGGCAAAAAGTACATTTTTTCTGAACCATTTTTGAGTCATTTGCAGCCCCAAGCCCCTTATATTAACATACTTAGGTGTGCATTTCCTAGGAGCAAGGAAATTCTCCCTAGAGCAGTGCAGTAATCAAAACAGGAAATTAAATGGGCTTTCGATAAAACGACATTTATAGATCCTCTTTGCTCCCTTATCTTCGAATATGTGTGGGTTCATGTTTCTGTGCACTGCGTTTTGCATTGCGGTCCAAAGCCCCCAATTCTGACTGCTGTGCTTGCCTTTTCCTGGAAGTACGTGGAAAGGGCATGGCCTCAGTCTGTGCGCTTGGACCCCTGAGGGTCAGTGAACCTGGTGGGTCGGTTGGATGGACTCAGGCAAGGTCGACATCAGAGTTTAGGGTCCAGGCTCCCAGTTCACTTCTCTGAGTGGAAGGACTCATGCCCTCCCCTCCTCCCTCTCTCCCTCCTTTTATCTTCCTTCCATTCATTCATTCAGTCACTCACTCATTCCATCCGCCCTTCTCTGAGCTGCCCGCGAGCATGGATGCGTTTGCCCGGTGCCTGATGCGCGCGGCCTCGGAGACAAACGGGCACGCAGTGCCCTGAAAGGACACACTCAGCAAAGGGCCGCGGTCGATGGCTGAGAACCACCGGCTCCCCTCCCCCGTGTCCTAGGTGGCCCCCGCCTCGCGCTGAGACTTTTCTTTGCAGCCGGGTGAGATGGAAATCCCACCGCCACCCCGCGGGGAATCCGGAGGACGAAAGCCGCAGGCGGTGGCCCAGGCCCGGCCCCGCGTGCTGGTGACGGCGGGCTCCCGCGCGCCTCCTGGCGGCCCTGGGCGGCCGCTCAGGCCGGGATCCCCACGCGCGTGGCCAGCTCGGCCGCGAGGCAGCGCCGGACCAGCCCCACTTCTCACGGGCCTCCCATGCCTTGGGGTCCAGCGCGGGCTGGGACCTACCGAGCCAGCCCCTGCCTTATTTCCACCGTCAGCCGCGGGCGGTGGCCACTGGGACGGAAGGTGGCAGCATCCCCGCGCAGGCTGCGACCCCGGGCTGGGAGGTGGTTTTCCTGGGCGCTTCCCGAGCGTCAGCCGCCCTGGATCCCAGGCCACCGGGACATCATATTCCATTTGGCTTCAGAAATACTTCAGGTCCTTCTTTTTTTTTTTTTTTTTTTTTTTTTTTTTGCTTTTTGGTATGTGGGCAGCTCCCTGGCTGGGAAACGAACCCAGGCCGCAGCGCCGACAGCGCCAGCGCCGAAGCCTTAAGCCGCTACACCATCAGGGAACTCCCCTCAGGTCCTTCTATTGTTTTTATTTAGGGAAAAGTTTTAAGAACGCAATACAAGTAACTTTGACTCTTTTGAAACAACGTTGCAATCAAACACAAAGAAAACATGAATGGGTTGACGGTTCCTCTAAAAGTTAAAGATAGAATTACCATAGGACCCAGTAATTCCACTTCTGGGCATTTACCCAAATTTAAAAATAAAAAAGCGAAAGCAAGGACTTGGACATTGATATTTCCACATCCATTCATAGCAGCATCTTTCTCAAGAGCCAAGAGGTGGAAGCGACCCACGTGTCCAGGGACAAGTGGAGAAAATACTGCGCAGACATGCGATGGAATGTTCCTCAGCCTTTAAAAGGAGGGAAATTCTGACCCGTGCTACCATGGACGAGGCTTGAGGACGTTATGCTAAGTGAAAAAAGCCAGACACCAGACATGAAAGGACACAAGTCGTATGATTGTAGTTCCATGAAACACCTAAAATGGGCAAACAGGTAGGGACAGAAAGACAACGAGAAGTTACTAGATCCCGGAGGGAGGCAAAATGGGGGGTTGCTACTTAGTGGGTACAGAGTTTCTGTATGGGTGTTGACAGTTTTTGAACATAGTGTTGATGGCTGCACAACACAGTGAATGTATTTAGTGTCACTAAATTGTACTTAAAAATGGTTAAAAAGGCCAATTCAATGGTATATATATTTTACCATGTTTTTTTAATAGGGGAGGGGGGGAATACTGAGTTTACCTCTGTCCCTATCATGCCACCTCCCTGAGACCAGGGGCAGGTGAGTGACTTAACTGGAGCTCAGAGGTGTGGTTTCCCAGAGCTCCTCTCTCCTCCATAGGTGTGGTGAGGCCACCATGGCCAGCTCATGTCCAGGACCTTGCCCTCCCTCCCCTGGCCCTGCCCCTCTGATAGGTTCTTCTCCCGAACCACCGCTGTCTCCACCCACTCCTGCTCTGACCTCAGGGGCTGCGAGGCGGCGGCGGAGGAAGGAACCAGGCCGCACCGGGGCGTCTGCTCCCTGAGATCGGTGTGGGGCAGCCCCGGTGCCCAGCGCGCATGCTCGGGAGGGAGAAGCCCGGGTCGGGGAGAAGCTGGGGTTGCCGCAGGCAAATAGGGGAGGATGCTCACCCTAGCGGTGCCCATTTTGGGCAGAGATCAGGGACAAGAGCACCCCGCCCTCTCCTCGGAGCATGAGGCTGGCCAGGCGGAAGTGGGGCACGGGGACGAGGAGTCCCTCGGGGCCTCACTGTGTCCTCGGGGACCTCTCCGGAAAAAGGTTTTGACCGACACTGGTGAGCGCCTCCTGGAGTCGGGACAGCACGCAGTGGGCCCCCGCAGGCTTATTTTGGCCCCTGGAGAAACCCGTGGCCGGTGGCCCGTCATGGGAAAGGGTGTGTGGGCGGAGCCCTGCCTGCCCCCACCGCACGCCCCGCCCACCTCTCTGAGGCAGGTGGAGAGGGCGGGGCCAGTGTGGGCCGCGACGCGCTTCGGGAGAGCTGGGCACACAAGCCGGGTGGGCACCAGGGGGCAGCGCTGCCCCAGTGTCAGCTCCTTCCCCTGAGGGCCCTTCCTGGCTTCGGTGACTGCAGGGACACTGCGTGCCTGAGGCTGTGTTAACATTTTTGGATTTTGAGAAGTAAATACATTTCGAAGGCCATGAACTTGGTCCCAGCAGCAAGTGGAAAAACTCGGTCTGGGGAGAGACAAGTCTGTTATCCTTTGCCTCAGTTTCTCCATTTGTCAGACCAGAACAATCTCTCCCTTTCCTGTGGCTTAAAGAACTCTTGTGCTAAAAGGGGTAATCGGTGTGAAACCTTCCCACCACCCCCCCCACCCCCCGTTGGTGGCCTCCAGCCATTGCCATTCCCACAATGGAGAAACGCGCCCCTGGCGCACCCTCACGATCGGGTCCCTGCGTCCATCCTTGGGGACTGATGTTCCACAGAGGGAAGCAGGCGGCCCAGCTGGAGGATGTGTCCTGCTTCTGCGGTAACACGGCCAGTGGCCCGGCTGGCAGAGCACCAACCCGGTCTGTCTTCGAAAGTCCAGGCCAGGCCTCTGCGTCCAACCAGGCCAGGGGAGACCTCGTAGCATCTGGGGGCGGTCACTATTAGAGTTCCCGTTCCAGAGCCTTCCCTGAGCTGGCTGATTCCCCTGCCAAAGAGAAGCGGTCCCCCACAAATGAAAGGAGTGAGAAGTGGGAGACCCAGTTCTTTGCGGCCGAACTTCTGGTCAACCTCTTTTGAAAGCGTGGCCCTGCTCACCCCCAGAGAGGCAGGAGAGGCCAGCACAGCGGGAGACCCGGCAGGGCGAATTTCGGGAGCTTTGGCAGAGCCAGGTTTTGAGCATGTCCCCCAGGAGGGGCAGGTGGAATGTGCTAGAATAATCCAGCAAGGCCAGGCTTGCTTACTGACTGTAACCCAAGGAAGGGTTGCAGGTGGTACACAGTTTTCTAAAAGGCACTGCTTATGCCAGTGCACTCACCCCAGGGTATTTACGTCTCAGCCACACGCACCGGGGAGGTGCCCCTTCCAGCTGTGCTCCCTGGGCCTCGGCAAGCTTCCTGACTGTTCCTCGTTTGGAGAATGGAGGCTGCCATCCCCACCTGCAGCGTGGCGGTGCAGACAGACCGGCCTCGCGTAGCGCCTGGAGTGTAGTGAGTGCCCAGTAAACCCCGGCGTGGCATGGTGCTGGGTGACCGACTGAGGGACGTTGGTGGCCTCATTCTGCAGATGTTTTGTTTAAGGAACTCTGTCCTTGTCGTGTGGGGACAGAGGGGGCTTATGGCTGATTAGAAAAAAATGGAAGGTACTTTCCTCCTTCCAGGAAGAGAACCAGACTTGAATATTCATGAGCTCGTGACCCCACCTCACCTCCAGAAAACCTTCATGGTTTTAAGGCAGATGGCCTGTCACGGCCAAAGGAGGCAGGGGGAGTGTGCTGTGTTGTGGAGGCTTGAAAAGGGGACAGTGGCCTGTTCTACCTGAACTGGGTAGAACATCCCTTGAGCTCACCTGGGAGAGGGGAGATGGCTGGCTGCAGAGCCCCGTGGGGGCGCTCTGGGCAGGGCAGGCCCAGTGGGGTGTGGACTGCCCCAGGGGGATCCCTCCTTGGCAGAGGGGGGAGGGAGGAGGTCAGTGTCAGGCCGCAGCACTGCCCGGTGTGGGGAGCCACCCTGACCTGCACACCTGGAGGACTTTGTCAGGGCTGTGGGACCCCCAATCCCACCAGAATTTTGTGGGATCCAAAGGAGGAGCCCTAAAATGCCTGGTTTTAAGTACCTCCCAGTCCTAGCAGGTGGTTTCTATTCAACCACAGGCGGGAAATCCGATGTTATTGCACCTGAAGGTGACTCATCCTGCAAGTGAGCTGCCGAGCGAACACGGACAGCGCGTGCGTGGGTCTGGGGCTCTCGGCAAGTCGGCGCCGGGCAACACTGCTGAGGGGTGTCTCCACCTGCCATGTCGGCTTTTCTTGACTCCAAAGTCCTGAGAGGGCCACCTGCCCCGCCGGTAGGACTGGGTCCTGGGGCTGGCACAGTGACTCTGCAGAGGCCACCCACAGAGGCGAGAGACGATAAAAATGACGGGCATTCACCGCGGAGGGCGTGTCACGGCCACCATCACACCTGCAGGTGATGCCACCAGGCTTTCGAGAGCTGGCTGGGCGCCCGGGGGGCTGCCCAGGCCTTCCCTCTGTCCACTCCGAGGGTCCAGGGTGGACCCCCTCAGACCACGGAGCCTGCGCGGACTCCTGAGACTCACCCCGCAATCTGTTTCAGGTTCTTATACTCACGGGCAGCCTGTGTCCGACGGGAATGTCCTCTTCGATTTCTTTCAGGGTTGACATTACAAGTACACTGGCCTCCTCCACACTGTGAAGTCCTAACACCCCCCTCTTCCTCTGTGGCCCCGAGCCCACCAGGCTTTGTGGGTTTTCCAGAAGAACCAGAACTGAGGACCAGGCCCCACCCTGGACGGTCCTGGCTGCTGACCCTATTGGAGAGATAGGGTGTCACTGAAGTGCTGGTCACCAGTGCTGGTGACACATGGCTTTATCCAAAGAGATGCGTCGGGTCTTAGTGGCTGTGTCGCCCCAAGGAGACCTTAACGTCTTGGTGGAGGACGTGGTTAAGTCAGTTATGCTACAATCAGGTAAAGTAACATTTTACACCTGGAAAAACGTCTGCTTGGAAGCGTGTTGTTGTCCTGGGGGAATGGGAGCTGCGGCCCGTTCGCATAATGCGCCGCGGCCTAGAGGTCCGAGCTGGCGCACAGGCCGCCCGTCGGCTGCACTGGAAGCGGCTCCCTTTGGCAGAAGAGAACTGGTTTCCGGCCCATCGCTAATTGGTTTGCTTTTCAGACCTGGTGAGCCAGAAGAGATTCGCCCAGGACCCCCAACTTGGACATCGCTGGGGCTCAGCATGTGCCGCGTGCAGCGGGGGCCTCGGGTCACAAACAGCTGCTGACCTCCCTCCGGGCTCCGAGGTCCGGGGTCTGGGGTTCGGGGTCCGTCCTGGCCCAGGACCGCGGCGTTTCCTGGGCAGGATGCCTGCGGGGTGCACCTTCCCACCTCCTCAGACCTTGTTCCTACGGTCGCCCCTGAAGCAATCTCTAGACCCTCACCTATGGATTCAAGAGTACCAGAAAACTAGACATTGGGGGTGCTTAACACTTTCAAAAGCCTAAGAAATCCAGGTGGCCCCTGCGACCCCCATTTCTACCCAGAGAAACAACGTGGAGAAGCGCAGGGCGAAGGGCCAGGGTGCCCCGCAGGTGCCCTCAGACGTGCAGGTGCCTCTGCTCCAGCGCAGTAGAAGGCTTGGGCCTTGCTTTGATTCCAGCAACAGGAACCCGAAGTTGAAAGCATCGCAGCAGGTGACACTAAGGAGGCTTTGCTGGGACGTTACCAAGTGGAAGGACGGCTGACACCTAAGTGTCCTGTACAAAGGAACTTGGCAACAAAAGAAAGGGAAGTTCACAGTCAATTTATTTTTTTTAATTCACTTTTATTGTTAGACTTATTGGGGTGACATCTGTTAGCAAGGATTACACAGGTTTCAGGCATACAATTCTACAGTGCATTGTCAACTTGTTGTATAATAAGTTCACCACCCAATGTGACTTCTCTTTCCATCACCTTATATTTAGCTTCCCCCCTCCTCTCCCACCCCTCCCCTTTCTCCCCCTACAGTCAATTTAATTTCAACAAGAGTGACAAAACAATTCAGTGGGGAATGAATAGTCCTGTCAACAAATGGTGCTGCAAGAACTGGATATCCACATGCAAAGAGTGAACTTGGACCTCTAATGCACTCCAGGTGGATCGAAGACTTCGGTGAGAGAGTTCAAGCTACAAAATGCTTAGAAGGAAACGTAGGGGTCTGTCTTCATTGCCTTCTCAGAGATGACACCACGAACATAAGCCTCAAAAGAAGAACTAAATTAGACTTTATCAAATTCGAAGATGTTCGTGCTTCACAGGACCCTGCCCAGACAGTGAAAAGGCGACCCAGGCGACAGGAGCCGGGGTAGTCCAGCGGGTCTGCCAAAAGTGAGACGCGGAGTTACCGTTTGACCCAGCAATTCCAGTCCTAGGTATTTACCCAAGAGAACTGAAAACGTAGGCTTATTTATAACAGCCACGGCGACAGGAAGCCGCATGTCCATGAATTGATGGATAAGAAAACGCTCTATCCGCACGGCGGAATATGATGTGTCATAGAAAGGATTATGTGAAGTCCTGATAGAACACATGCTACAACGTGGATGAGCCTTGAAAACCTTTACTCAAAGGAGCCAGTCACAAAAGGCCACACATCGTGGGATTTTATTCCACGAAATGTCCCGAGAGGCAACTCTATGGAGACAGAGAGCAGAGTGGTTGCCAGGCCTGGGCAGGTGGGGTGGGGTGCTGAGCGGGATATGACAGCTCAAGGGTGCAGGTTTCTTTCTGAAGTGACAACAATGTTCTAAAGTTAATCGTAGTGATGGTGCCACAACTCTGTGAATATACTAAAAACCATTGAGTTGTACATTTCAAATGGGTGAATTGTAAGCCATGTCCACAAAACGGGGTGACCATCCTGCCCAGCCACCCTCCCAGACTTGGGGAAGATCAAACGAGGCTAAAGAAAGACTCACAGAGGAATTCATCGTTAGAAAAAGGGCCAAGGAAGCAGGAAACAAAAAACGGGGACAAAGTCTGACAGGGGGCCACCTACAGCCCCCTTCTGGGACAACAGCAAATGAAGGAGAGGGACCATGGACATAGCATTGGCCTTGCCGTTAGTGACAAGACTTGGATTTAAATCACACTTTTGAATTTAGTCTGTGAACTAATTGCCGTAACTTTTATAACACAAGCGTTGGTCACCTCCTCTGTAAAGTGGGGTAACAGGACCAGATCTGCCCGCTCTCCAGGGATGACGCAAACGGCAAACCAGAGAGTGACATCAAATAAGTAACAAGCTCTGAGTCCAGCCCATTTTGGAAAAATGTTCAGTTCTGTTACACATGCCCAGCAGGTTCAAGGTGCTACGTTAAGCTCCTGCTATGAATTTGGAACATGAAGTCCCAGCTGCGATCCTACTGGTGTCGCCGGATGTCGTCGCAGGAGGGGGGGGGGCATTTCATATCAAACCGTGGGGGGTGGGGGAGGAGATGCAGGCAAGGAAGGAAACAGCCTCGGTCTCATGTGTCGTCTCCCCTCCAACTTCCAGGTATTCCAGAAAGCAGCGGAATGTTCTAGAACACTGTCTTGTTCTATTAGAGGAGGTCACCTCAGTAGAGACTGTTCCATGCCACGTGGGTGCCCTGATATTTAATAGCTTTTCATTTCTTCTAAGAGTCTCACGACGGAACACTAAATACGTGTAAATGCCGGACGTGAACGAAAGAGAAAGCAGGAATGGCCGCTTCTGGGTGGGCTCGTACAGGCTACGACCACGCGTGCCACTCCTGCTGGGTGTGGCTAGAATGAAACTCTGCTGAGATCGTGGCAGGTGGCTGTAGGATCGTGACCCTGCACAGGACGGGTGGCTCTTGGTGACTTGGCAGCTGCTTCCATCTCAGTTTCTCAGCCAGTTCTCTCAGTTAAAACATATGCACCAGGGCGGAGGAAGGGGGAGAGGAGAAGGAATGATGTACAGGTGACAGGCACCACATCCAGTCGGGGCCCGGTAGGGTAGAGGGGACGAACGTTTGGTACTTCCCAAAGGCCCAGAGCCCCCGGGGCCAGGCTCTGCCTCAGACACTGGGACTGGGGCCTGGTTTTGGTGACTGGTTTGCAAGTTCTGGGACTCATGGACTTCATCTTTGCTTCTCTGGGCTCTGGATTTTGGTGACATTTAAAATGGGAGTGGTGGGGTGTTCTCTATCACCCCTGGTTACCCAGCTTCCTCACGGATTCAGCCAACACTCACAACAGTGTCACTCACTTTTTGTGTCTTTGGTGGGCCCCCTGGCTGGGAATGGAGCCCAGGCCGTGGGTTGAGAGTGCGGAAACCTAGCCACTGCACCACCAGGGAACCCCACTTTTAAATTTTTTTTACAGCTTTCTACTTGTGTCTTTAGAGTCTCACTTGCTGACCCCAAACAGAAACAGAGGAATCGAGTTTCAATTCCCGTGCTACTGCATCCCATGTTTATGATTCTGGGTGGGCCACTTCACTTCTCAGTGCCTCAGTTTCCTGTTCTATAACAAACAAACCAAACAGGAAGTCCTCATCGGGTGGCCAAGAGGATTAAATGAGTTAATAATGTATGTACCATCCGTGAATAAATGGATAAGCATATTGCGGTACAGCCACAAGATGGAATATTATTCAGCCCCGAAGAAGGAACTCGGTACTGAGGTCTGCCGAAACGTGAATGACCCTCACGAACGGTATGCTAAGGGAAGGAAGCCAGCCCAGAAGGTGGCACACTGCATGATTCCTTTTACGGTTATATGTCCAGAACAGGTGATTCCTCAGAGGCAGAAGAGAGATTAGTGGTCACCAGGGGACAGAGGGGAGAGCAGTGAGGGAGTGACTGCCCAATGGTCTGGAGTGTTCTCTTGGGGTAATGAAAGAGTTTTGAACGGAGGGAGAGGTGGCACCAAATGCCACTGAACTACACATTTTTAAATGGTTAGTTGTATGCTAAGGTGAATTCTACTTTTGAAAATAAATAAATGGAAAGAAATCATTGTATTTCCTGGCATATATAATAGTAAAGAATCAAGATTTTAGTACTACCCATCGCCCTGTCCATCAGCATCGAGGAGTGTTTATGGCAGCTGTTTGCAAACAAGGGGGATTAGTAAGCAGCAGGCAGGGTGAGGGCGCCTCAGGCCCCAGGGGCAGGAGCTCCCTGAGCTCTGCACGTTACCTAACTGCTAAGATCCTGATGTTTTCATCTTGTTGCAAGGGGGGCAGAGGGGAACCTGGGTCAGGCAGTAAACGTGGTAGTTCTGGGAGTCTCCAGTCTCACTGCTGTGGTTCGGGGACGGCAGGTGGGAGCCGCATGCTGCTGTTTATCTGTGGCATCTAGACCTTTCTCTCATTCTTACTGTCTTAGCATAGGCCCTCATTGTCCTATTTATTGAGATGTAATATGTGTGCCATAAATTCACCCCTTTAAAGTGTCGCCTACAGTCTTGTGTTTTAGTGTACTCAGAAGTTTAGTGTAGTCAGTCATTGTCTTTTGCTTGGACGGTTCCAGGAGCCTCGCCTGGTGTGCTTTCCCCCTCAGCTGGTCTGATCTCTCCAAAACACAGATCCGATGCCGTTCCTTGTCCCCCTCACCCACCCTACTTAAAGTACCTGCCGAGCCCCCCAGCCCACAGTATAATGTCTCCCTCCTTCCCGGCCTGCCCTCCCCCACTGCCCCACAAGGACCCTGGGCTCTGGCCACGGTGAACCCCTTTCACTTTGGTGGTTAAGCTCTGGCTGCTTGGGACTCTGTGCAGCGCTGAAGGACCTTGCTGCACCTCTCCAGCCCTTCTCTCCTCCTCCAGGCCTCCCTCCTCCTCCAGGCCTCCCTCTGGATGGCATGTGATGGAGCCCGTGCAGCCCTCGCATGTGCCACATTCAGTTGCGTCCTTTACCTGGGGGAGAGGTGGAAGTGGTGGCCCACCTGCGTGCAGCCACCTGGCCTTTGCCCCTGCAGTGGGCAGCAGGCACCAGTCCCCGGTGTGCCACTGACTGCCGGGGAAACAGTGTGGGCTCTCTGCGCTGCCCCGCGGGAGCCCTGCCCCCCCCCCCCCCGAAGCCTGGAGGTGAGTGAGGAGTGGGGTCCCAGGCCCGCAGGAGGAAGAGGTGGCCCTCAGCATAGCGAGAGCTCCGCTAACAGTCCTTTAAACATCCTTCCCCGCCATTGCCGCCACCCTGGCCTTTTCCACTTGCTGGTGACAGGCGTTTGAGGGTCACGGCACCAGTGTTTGGGTGTCTCCTTTGCATAGTTCCCTCTTGGACGGGCACCCCCACTGAGGAATGTCATAATCACCGTGTCCCGTTCACGTGGGCAGTGTTAGGCTTCCCTGGGCCCCGGGCCTGGCTTAAACCGCAAAGTGATTCCTTCAGACCATCGGAGGGGCTGCAGCCGGGAGACAGGCTTTGCCTGAGGGACAGAAAAGCTCTTGATTAGGTGCTGGAGGAACAACCTGGACAATGAACCGCAGGTTGTTGAATTTCAGCAAAGGAAAACTTCCCTGTTTCAAAGATTTGGTGTCATTGTTGTAAGATGAATACATAATTGCTGCAGTATTGCATTTTTAAAATATCCTAATTATTTATTATTTTGAACTGAAATTGTGATTATCCTGAAGAGCGTCATCCCGGTTAAGAGGGGCGCCCAGCCTGCCAAACGGCACGGAGGGGCCCGAGGGCTGTCAGTGGGGTCGCACTAACCCGTGGTGTTCACACCCCTGTTATTACTTGTCACTGCGACTGCACCGTCTGCAGGACGCTCGTCCCAGCCAGGAAGGTGCTAGCAAGTGCATGCACCGGCCGCCTCTGCAATTGTTGCTAAATATAGGGGACGCCCTGCAGCACGCGGGGAGCGCAGCGTCATCACCATGGTGACCGGGGCCGTTCTCTGCAGACACATTCCTCTGCATGTGTCTGTGTACCAGGGACAGGAGGGAGCCAGGGCAGCCTGAGTCTGGCAAAGGAGGGCGCTCCCACCCCCAAGTCTTGACTGTGAGAGTCGGGTGGCCTGCCCTCTGCCCCGGGCCGGTGCGGTCCGTTTTTGGAACCCCTCCTTGTCAACAGCAAACTCACTTGTTTCCATCAGCTGGAGGCAGTCAGGAAGAAGGCAGCTCAGGTGGCCGCTGTGCCCTGGGGTAAATCAGAGGGTCCGGAATTCGCCGGGTCGTCCAGGAGGGGCAGGCTCGGCGGGGACAGAACAAATCTCAGATGCGCCCGCCGGATGCCCTTTTGGGGAGACTCTCTTTGAGGATGGAGCAGGAAAACACATGTGGGTGTCTCAAGAGAGATTCTTGCTTCTAAGGGAATTGTGAGATAAGCAATTTCCTTAAGATTCCCTGACCGTAAGGGCCACTGGGGGAGGGCCAGACAGAGAGCAGGTGGGCGTGGGCAGCCAGCAGGGACGGTCCCCGTTGCAGGGACCACAGCGCGCTCCCTCGGGCTCCTTCACGTGGCCTTCCAGCCGCCCAGCAGTCCCCTAGCGTCCACGTGAGTGCCTCTGGGCCTGCGCGGTGCCCTTCAGAAGCGCACGTTTACCTTGTGTACAACGTCTGGGACATTCGTTTGAACTTCATGGGAAGGAAAGGGGACCGGACGTCCACTCTACCTTCCCAGAGGCAGGAGGCCCCCGTGGGCACTTCGGCGTCCAGCTGCCGCCGCTCAGCTGAACGCGTCTAAGATCTCATCGTTCAGGGAGTTTGGGCGAAGCATAAACTGTGTGATCGCTACCCAAAGGGATTCTTTGTAGCAGATATGAATTAAAGGAAAAAATCCAGATCTGGTTATGCTCCTGGGAGACCAGCTTCCCAGAGGACCAGAGGGCCCCAAGTCGTCTCCACATCTTGGTATTTTGACACCCTCCCTTGCGCGAGGGCTAGATTTAGTGACTACCCTCCGGCCGGCCGACACAACAGGGCAGAAGTGATGGCCTGTCACTTCTGGGGGGAGGGCGTACAAAACGGCGGCTTCCGTTCTCGGCACCCCTCCCAGCTCACTCCCTCCGGGAGAAGTCAGCTGCCACTTCCTGGGGACACCTGGGGACGCTCGTGGGGAGGCCCATGTTCAGGCTGACTAGTCATTCATTTTAAATGGGACCGAAAACAACGGTCCTGTCCCGTTTCAATGGTACATAGGTCAGCCTGGTCTCACCGGGCTGAATGCAAGGTGTCCCCAGGCTGACCAGACGCACCGTCTGAAACGGGACAGGACCATGTTTTCGGTCCCGTTTAAACTGGGACATCTGGTCAGCCTACTGTTGGGGCAAGGGCCTGAAGACTTAAGGCAGCAGCCAGGACCGCGAGGCTGTTCGGACGCGGACACCCCCAGAGCCGTCAGGCGCTGCCGTCCCGGCCGAGAACTTGACCGCAGCCTCAGGAGAGACTCAGAGCCGGACACACTCAGCTGAGGCTCTCTGGGCTCATGGCCCTCAGAAACCAGGTGACATAACACGCTGTTGTAGCTTTAAAGCTGCTAAGTTTTGGGGTAACGTCATACAGCCATAGGTGACTGATACACTCACTGACGTCCCTGTCACCCAGGTCTGTCTTCTGGCCCAGTCCCTCACCCTCCTCCCTCCTTTTCTCTCCTCGTCCCAGCCACATTGGTCTTTTGGTTTCTCCACCCTCAAGACTCTTTGCCTAGAATGTTCTGCCACCCCCACTCCCCCAGGTGACCTCATGTCAGTCACTCCTACTCGCCCTGCCCGCGGGCTGCCCTGTCTGTTCTCCAAGGCGGGCCCTTCCCGATGAGAGCAGGTTGCTCAGTTCTACCGTCCACTCAGGCCTACGTCCCTTCCGTTGGAAGCGCTCCCAGCACGGCCACGTCATAAGTGACGGCACAGGGCTTTGCTTAGTGCGTCACCCCGTGAGGACGGCAGCTCCGCGAGGGGGGCTCTGCTGCTCCATTGGCCGGGGCATGCTTGTCTGCGGCCTCTGGTGTGACCTGTGGTCAGAATGCCTCACCTGTCCCCTGCATGGCACCTTCTTCTGCTCTGGGTCCCACCGCCTGGCCATCGCACCTGCCCCAAGAACACCATCTGAGGACTGGCTCATGAGCTGATTAAATCATTTTGGTCATTTGAGAGGAAGACTATGGAGGCCCCCTCCAGGATTTACTCGCAAACTCTGTTTTGTTTTGTTTTGTTTTTTTTGAAAACACAGTGCTTGTTCGGAAGGATCAGTTTCTCCCATAGAAGTGAGGACTGGGGGTGGTATTGATCCACTCTGTCATTTCCAATCTCTGAGCTGTCCTTGCGTGTACGCGTGCGTGCATGTGTGTGTGTGAGCACGTGTCGTGTGTGCATGTGCCTGTATGTGTGTGCACGTATGTGTGCATGTGCGGGTGTGTGCATGTGTGCGTCTGCACACCTGTGTGCATGTGCGTGGATGTGCATGCATGTTCGTGTGTGTGTGCACATGTGCATGCCCGTGTGTGCATGCACGTCTGTGTGCACGTTTGTGTGTGCATGTGCGTGTGTGTGTAAATGCATGTGAATGTGTGAGCGTGTGTGTGAATGCATGTGTGTGTGTGTGCGCGCGCATGCACTCCCCCACCCCCAGGACCCCACTGACTGCATGGAGAAGGCCAGACGAGCATGCGTTTGCATGCGCACTAGAGTGTCTACCCCGCCTGTAGCCAAGAAGGCAGGGAGCTCAGCTGCCTGTGGAGGGTCAGCATGGTACTGACTCGCCCAGGACAAGCTGTTGGTGTGTATCTGCTGTTCTGTGCGGATATTAACAGCACCCCTTTCACTCTCAAAAGTGTCTCATCACTTGATGAGTGACATGGAATATTGCATCACGCTGCCGAGCTCATCAGCCCGAATGTGTGCGCTGTTTTCCTTGGGTTCTGGGAATCTCAGAGCCACTGTATTCTTAGAAAGGCTGGTGGGAGGCAGGGCCACTCCCGTGGCCTCATTATGAATCCTAATTTTCTTTAAAGTCTGGGAAATGGTTATGAATATTCTGAGTTCAGAGGTTCTAAGACTCTGCTCCCAAAGGACTCTGATGAAGGGGTCTCTGAGGACGGTGACGGCTACATTCCATGTCGCAAGGAACTTGTGTCAGTGGATGGAACCAATGCCAGTTCAGCTTCTTCTCCAAGTTTTAGTGCATTTTCAGTAGCTGGTCCTGCTTGTCAGCCAGCTGAGAAACAAATACACGAATGCTAAGTGAGTGTGAATTTTTAAAAACTCAAGGACGTGTTTAATTATGCATTTTTAACGGGGTGAGGACCCCTTCCTTCCTAGAACGGGTTATCCTTTCCCTTGGTGAAATCGTTTGTACTTCATGTGACAGAACTGAACATATCAGCATGCCACAATGCTTCATAGTAAATTGATATCTAACCTTTGTTGAGTCCTAACACAAGCCAGGCAAGTGCTAAATGAGTCACCTGCATAATCTCGTTTGTCCCTGCAGCACACCTGTTATGTGTGTAGTGTGGACACGGGGGATTTGGGAAGGGAGACACTTATTCCAGGTCTCGTGTCTTCCGGGTGTTCTGTCACCTAAACTTGTTTGAAATCCTCTTTGAAATGTCCTAAAATCATCATTATAGGTTAAAAAAAAAAAGCTGTTGTCATTTGATTTTGCCCTTAGACCACGATTCCATAGCACTTTGAGAAGGTTCATGAAGCTCCAGTGAAGTCACCTGTTTTCCTGCTACTCTGGAAACACCTTTTCTTTTGCTGTAGCAATAAATCTGGACGACCCGAGGCGGGGCCCTGTGGCTGTGATGCCGCCAGTTTGCCTGGGGACTCCTCCCGGCTGTAGGCTTGTCACACTCTGTGCCATGATGCTCCTCACAGCATCATTTCCTCCAGACCCCCCTCCCTCGGCCTCTCCCCGTTTCTGAGCTCGCCTGAGGACACTTCCGGATTGTTGTAATCTGGCACGTAGTAGGTGCTCAATAAACTTTGCTTTTAAGAATGAATGTGTTAGGTAAAGGAAGCAAGATGAGGAGGTGGCATCCAGCAGAAACGACTGCGTTCTGCCAACCCCCCCATGCTGTGTGTGGCTGGGAGACTGCCAAGAGATCAACCCTCGGTGCCCTCGTGTTAGTTAAACCCAGGAGATGGACTGGCTGCAGAAAAGCCTCCCTGTGGTCACGTCATCAAGTCGGATCACCGGCCTCCTGTGACCTTTGGAAGGTCGGGAGAGAGAAGCAGTCCCTATCTGGGCTTTGCCACTTGAGCCCGACCTTCAGAGTCTGCTTGCGTCTGAACTCACCACTGAGCCTTTCACCCTGTTCTTGCCTTTCTTGTGAGACCTGGCATGTCAGGTAGCGGCAGGCAGAATGCCACCCTGCCCCGCCGCCACCCACCTTCACGTTTGCCCTGTTCACGCTGGGCGGCCGGACCCTGTGGCTTCCGGTTCGGTGATTGGCAGCAGGCCACCTGAGCCGGAAGGCCCGCCCCGCCTCCTGGCTGTGGGTGGTGGGAACGCAGGGCGGTGGCCCAGCCCAGGTGCCTCGGTGGCTCACGCTGGGAGCGCGTGTACTGCCCGAAGTCCTGAAGGCCTTCGTGTCGCCGCCCCGTGGTGACGGCTCCAACGCGCTTCGGGGCCCAGCGTTCGCTTTCCCGGAAAGCTCCCCGCCTTCTCCGCAGGGTCGCATCCGCTTCTGTGTCCGCGCCGGACCGGTGAGGGTGCGTGGGGCCTTCTGTGGTCCAAGCTGGACCAGCGGTCACTTTCTCCATGTGACTTTTAAACGGTGTTGGCTTTTTAAAACAACTGTTACAGAGTGTGTGTGCGTGTGCGTGTCCGTGGAAATGGAGAAATATAAGAAACAAAGTAAAATCAATTGCTAAATCAACATTTATTAGCGTTTCACTATGAATATATTATATGTAGTCTTTTTTTTCAATCTGACTGCTTGATTATTAGAAGGGTGAAAAACCCTCCAGATAGCATTATACCAGCTTGAATATTAGTTTAATTATTGGTTCATTCTTATGTTTTCCCTCCATTAATTTTTTAAAATTTTGCAGTAATTTTAGATTTCCGGAAAAGGCACAGATAGTAAACACAGCCTTCATCCAGCTTTCCTAGCACTGACACCTTACGCAGCTGGGTGCGCTTGTCAAAACGAAGAAACCCACGGTGGTGCGGTACTAGCAACCCAACTCCAGGTTTTACTAGGGTTTTACCAACTTGCCCATTCATGTTCTTTTTCTAGTTGAGAATCACCAGGATACCATGTTGCATTCAGCCTTCATGTTTCCTTAATTTCCGGTCTGTAAAAGGTTCCTTTTTTTTCAGAATCTGGGCACTTTTGAAGAGCACTGATCAGGCATGTTCTAGAAGGTCCCTCAATTTAGGTTTGATGTTTTTCTCATGATTCGATGTGGGTTATGGATGTGGGGAAGAGGACCACAGCGGTGAGCCTCCTGCTCTTCTTACTGCACCGTATCAAGGGGTCCTTCTGTCTTCGTTAAGGTGTGTGCTCACAGGCGGCTGCTCCGTATCACTGTGGGTCCTTCCACCACAGGGATGGAAACCTATCCATGAGGCCAGTGCTGCAGCCCGGAGGACACCTGAGACCCCCTCTGGGCACAGACCTCTGGACAGCAGAAGGCCTGACCACCGGACACTTCCCCTAGTCCTGCTCCTGCTCTGCATCATTTGTAAGGGCTGCAAAGGAGTTTAGAGAATCGTTGTACTTCATGAGTTTTACTAATTCTTCATTTGAGTCTTGATAGTTTTTTTTCCCTTCTCTTTTCTTTTCTCTTTTTTTTTTTTTTTTTAAGGAAAAATTTTCTAGGATTATTATTGTTGGATCAAAGTGATCTTTAAGGTTTTGGGGATGTATTTTAAAAGTGGCCCTAGAACCTTTTCATGGATTTATGTCTCCAAAGGCAATGAAAATGTTATTTTCCCAAAACTTTGTCAAAAGGTACTATTACAATAAAAAAAAACAACAAATAGAATGAGGTCATTTGACAGTTAATACCTTTTTATTGTTTTTATTTGTGCTTCATCAATTACTACAGAAACTCAACCTTTTTTTATGGATTTATTGGTGATTTACCTTTAGTGTATTTTATACTACCTGTGCCCTGTGTCCACTGGGAGGTATGAGCAGATTTCTCACTGGCCTGTAAGAGCCCATTATAAATCACAGCTTATCAGTCATGCATTGTATTTGTTGTAAAATGCTCCCAATTTAAAGTCTGCTTTTAAATTGTATTTATAGGGTTCCCTGGTGGCGTAGTGGCTGGGCTTCGGCGTTCTCAATGCCATGGCCTGGGTTCCATTCCCAGCCAGGGAGCTACACCCCCCCCCACCCCCCACCCCAAAAATTATAGTGTTTTTAGCATACAGAAGTTTTAAAGTTTTGTTTAGTGAGGACCTAAGTTCAGTATTTCCCCAAATAATTAACCAATCATGTGTGCCTCATTTATTAAACAAACGTCTCCTCCTTCACTGATTAAAATGCCACACTTGTTCGATATTTAATTTTTGCTGGCATTTATTCTGTTCCACGAAGTCATGTATCAAATTCTGTACTTCTGGTTCCTTACATTTTTAGGATAGCTTTGTAATACAGTTTAACATTATGGAGAACAAGATCTTCTCAGTAGTCCAGATTTAAAAAATAATCCTAACTACTCAAATGATACTTTTTTTCTTTCTGATGAACTTTAGGATGAGTTAGACAAGTTTTTAAAAATCCCAAAGAAATATTTATTATAATTCCATTAAGTGTACAGTCTGGGTTAATTGGGGGGGAAATTTGCTAAGCTTATCATACTTAAGCTTTTTTGCACTCACAGAGTCTTTCTCTTTATTCACAACAATTCTGCTTTTTGTCTCAGTGGCTTAGGTCTTGCTTGGTCTCACTAATCACATTCTAACTGCCTGAGTCACACTGTAATGTGAGCAAGGAGACTTGCTAGCAGAACAGTCTTTGAACTACATCAGCCTGGGCTGGAGATAAGGAGAAAAATGACCAAAAGTTCTTGTCAAAGGCAAGGAAATTTGCATAAAGAGAAGCAGTTCACAAAGGCGTGGTGACAGAGTGTGGTGAGCAGGGTCCCCGGAGCCAGGCGGGTTCGCTGCCACATCCTCTAGTCACCAGTCTGGGAGTTAACTCCCAGGGGTCTTGGCACCTTCGTGGTGAGATGGGAATAGAGACCCTGCAGAGATGTAAAGGCTGGAGCTCTTGTGGTGAGGTGCCCAGTGTAGTTCCTGGCACATTTAAGGGCTCAATAACAGGTTTTAAATATATATTTTAAAAACATAGATGTAAATATATAATTATTTGAGATATATATATATATATATATCAAACCCATTGAAAAGATTGCAGGCATGCCTTGTTTTATTGCACTTTATTGTGCTTTGCATATCCTGTGCTTTTTACGAATTGTGGCAACCCTGCAGCGGTCTCCCAGGCCGTCATTCCCTTGCAGTCGTGACACCTGGTGTGTATCTGATGCCATCCCGAAGATTCTGGGTGTAGCCCAGGTACAATTTGAGGCTCACCTTGTGTACTGAGAAACAATTTAAATACATAGAGTCCAAAATTAATTAAACTTAGTCAAAGCCAAATGATAATTTTGGCTTACAAAAAGAATGAAGGAATGCTAATAGGGACCAAACTCGTCATTCCCGAAATCCTCCTGGGTTCGTTCTTTTGTCTCTTGTCCAGCAGGTGGTAGATGCCCCACAGAAGGGGTCACTTGCCAAACTCCCTCTGACCTCTTCCTGATGCCCAGTTTCCTCCGACAACTCCTAGCTACTCCTGTTTCCAGTGTTTTCACAACTATTTTATAACGTGGCCAATGAAGACCGAAGTCTTTTGTAGGGGATGGAGGAAGGGAAGATCTGAGTAGGTGAAGACAACATTTTTTCAATTTTTTCAATTACAGTTGACATTCATTGTTATTTTATATTAATTGCAGGTGCACAGTGTAGTGGTTAGACATTCCTTTAATTTACGAAGTGGTCCCCCTGGCTAGTCTAGCGCCCACCTGGCACTCTGCATAGTTATTAGCATATTATTGACTACATTCTCTGTGCTGTGACTATTCTGTAACTACCAATTTATGCTTTTTAATCCTTTTGTCTTTTCTACTTATTCCCCCATCCCTCTTTTGCTCTGCAAACCATTGGTTTGTTCTCTGTTCCTGTTTTGTTAGTTCATTTATTTAGTTCTTTTGATTCCACATATACATGAGATAATATGATATTTGTTTTTTTCTGTCTGACTTACTTCAGTTAAGATAATACCCTCCAGGTCCACCCATGTTGTTGCAAACAGTAAGATGTCATTCTTTTATATGGCTGAGTACTATTCCATTGTATGTGTGTATGTACCACCTCTTCTTTATCCAATTGTCTTTCGATGGGTGCTTGGGTTGCTTCCATATCTTGGCTATTGTAAGGACAAAGTTATCTTGAGCTGGAAGGAGATAACTGGAAGGAGAGAGAACATATCGCCATCATGGAGAGATGGACGTGACCAAGCCCCTATCCTGCTTGGCAAAGCAGCCTGACAGGGACACAGATCAAAGGCCAGCACAGCTCTCCTTGGGGTTGGGGGGTGTATCAGGAAGAGCCACACAGATGTTTGAGGGGTACATCAAGAAGAGTATGAGGGGTACGTCATGAAAAATATCAATTTCCAGAGGGGTGCAATCCATCACCCCTCTCTGTCTGACTTGAAAGACCACATTTTAACCGCTAAACCACACTACTTCGCAGTTTCTCCAAATTTTACTAGCTGTGTCTAGATCTTAGGTCTCAGGTCACAGAACCCTTTGGCCCTCACAATGACTGTGGTGAAAAATGACCGGACTCTAAATTCATTATATTGTTATTTTCCATCTTACACATCTGGAAGATGGCTGAGAAGTCCATCTTTATTTCTCAGGGAACTAAAGTAGAATTTGAAAGAGATTTGTGATGACCTGATAAGTAATTTGTAATGACTCCCTCATTGTAAGGGAGCAGCTCTATCCAGTCACGGTTTGCAGACTTCCCAACTCCATTACTACGCAGACAGAGCCCTTCTCTGAATTGAGCTGCCGAATATTCCAGACTTCTTCTGGGAGACGCGTGTTCTGGTGAGTGGAGAAAGAGTAGGATGAACCACATTTGAAGCGCAGCTGTCGAAAAGCTCTATCCATCTGTCCATCCATCCATCCACCTGCTTATTTCATGATCCTTTTGGATTCTCAGATTTTCCGATAAACACTTGGCAGCTTGCCTGTCAAAGACTCTCCAACCTATAAATAAAGTCGGGGCTCCATTCCCTGCCAAAGCACTGCCTGAATAAATGAGTGCCCAGTCAGCGCCTGGGGGTGGGATGTTATTAAACGCTCCATAAATATTTGTTGAATCTAGAATAAATTCGCCACCTGAAAGTTGCTGAGGCGATGTGTTGGTTATGGTATGAGGATTAGACGTGCACAGTAGCACGTGCTCAGAGCTGGGTGGAAATCTGTCCATTAGCCCAAGTAACATCTAACATGCCGTAGCTCTTCTCGCTATCCTTAAGGTGGGGTTTTAGGGGCTCAAAAATAATGTAGCTATAATCCTGACAGCTAGAAAAACTCCAAAATGATCTAAGATCCATCTGAACCAGGAGAAGATGTGGTCGTGACCTTTAAGGAGTGCTCCAGAGCAATGCTGAGTCATCCGTGCTTATACACAGAGAAATCCAGTCCTGTGGTCATTTGGAGGAATGAGATCATTTTGGCCGGAGGTGGTGATGAAATTTATTTATGCGGGGGTGGGGTGGGCATTCATTTATTCACTCTTTTCTGGAGAAATATTTCTGGACACCACCCCAGCCAAGCAATGAGCGAGGTCCAGTCCTGGATTCCAAAGAACTTCCACCGCTGGCCGGGCAGACGAGACAGCCAGCACTTACGGTACGAGTTCATACTGGGCTGTGTGACACGGGGGCCCTTGTTGGGGGAGGGACACAATGGAGCTGGCTGGATCGACCACAGGGGAGGCTTTTTGGAGGCAGCATCTGTGGACCTGAGTCTTGAAGAATGAGTCAGACAAAGATGGCAGAGAGTCCTTCCAGCCAGAACAGCCTGAAAAGGCTTTGGGAGGAAAAAGAGGCCTGGGTTTGCTGCAAGGAGAGAGCTCCGGGATGAGGCCATCATGGCTGAAAGGGCTTTGCAGACTCCGATGCAGGAGCCACCAACCAGAGGCTGGAGGTGGGGGTCCTGGGAAGACCCCCGGCGGTGAAAAGCACTGGGGGGCTATTGGCTTTGACAGTGGGAACAAAGGCAGATGGAGAGATCACTGGTTATCCCAGGTGTTGGTTAGAGCCTGAAGGAAGAACTTTCCATGTGTTCGTGGGGTAGTCAAGGGGCTGTAGCAGCTGTAATAACTAATGCCAGAGGCCAAGGGCAGTGAAGGGGCTGAGATTTCCCTACTTGCAAGCTAATGAGTGCACCTGTTGCATAAATGCTGACAGGAGGTACGAGACTCCTGAGTTAGGGACCAAAGACTTAATTACTCATAGCAATAGCAGGGTCTGCAGTGTCAGCATGGTCCTACCAGTTCCCTGGGCCCCAAGGCCCACAGGGGCCACATCGTCACGTGGGTCTAGATAGATGCCCTCACAAGCTGTGGGTTATACACAGGAAGCAACGCTGGGCCTGCGGAGCCCACCGACTTTGAGCAGCCTGTGCTTTCTCTGGGAGAGAGATGTGATCTCTTCTCTCAAGGGTGCTTGCTGCGAATACAACCTTGAGCAACAGCCTGGGACCCGCTAGCAGTGGTTCTCGACCTTTCTAATGCCGCGACCCTTTAATACAGTTCCTCATGGTGTGGTGACCCCTATAAAGTTATTTTTGTTGCCACTTGGTTACTGTAATTTTGCTACTGTTATGAATCGTCATGTAAATATCTGATATGTATTTTCCGATGGTCTTAGGTGACCCCTGTGAAAGGGTCGTTCGACCCCCAAAGGGGTCATGACCCACAGGTTGAGAACCGCTGCGCTAAGGAGAGATGAAGGCCTCGGCGAGAAGTGGAGGAGTGTGCCAGAGACCCTTGGAAACGTTTCTGCAAACATGGGAAAGGATGTTTTGTGTCAAATGTTGAAGAGCCTTATATCCAAGATAAGCAATTTGAAATTTATCCTGTAGGCAAAAGGAAACCACGGAAACTTTTGGGTGATAAGAAAGGACTATTAAGTGGGGCATTTAAACTAGACATGGGTGTGAGGTTGGGGCTGAACGAAGGTACCCACACATTCTGGGCACTCCTTCCACAGGAGGAGGTCTTTCCCCCCACCGCTCCCTGGACACTGAGCAGGCCCTGTGACTGATGTGGGGGGAGTAAGACCTGAACTTGGACTGATGGTTTCCACTTCTTCAACCTTGGGACTCCCTCTAGGAGCCCTGAGCCATGTAAGAAGGCAGACTACTCTGAGACTGCATGCTGGGAAGATCCCATCTAAGTATATCAGCGACCAGGTGACCCAACCCCAATGCAAGACCTGTGCCTAAGGCTGTCTCGCACCCTCCAGGCCAGCCTACCTGCCAGCCGTGAATCCCTGAGTGACCTAAGGCAACAGCACATGAATCACCCAGCTGAGCGCTGCCCAGATGCACACAAAGAAATGGTGGTTACTTGGACCCACTGAGCTTTGCGGTACTTGCTACGCTGCGGGTGAGGTTGGAGGCCGGGAGCCCAGCGGGGAGGCGCCAAACGGGGCTTAGAAAGCCAAAGGGAAGTTAGGTCCTTAAGGGGGTACAACAGAGGTGCTTTCTAAGGCAAGCCCTGCTTGTCTCCTCCTCAGTCTAATATCACCTCTTTGCTGGACTCCCATAGACAACTGACACAGTGTCCTGTGCTCAAGTTCTTAGTGGCTTTGTGGTTAAGGGACATTTGGACCCACAGGCTGACTCAGGAGGGTTCCTGCAACCTGAAGCTACCTTTTCCATCCAGCTTTGGTCTCATGAGCTCTCACACTGAGCACCTCCTGCTCCCCATGCACAGCCCTGTTGGCATCTTGCTGCTGCCCAGCCTGGCCCAGCTGAGCACCTGGGGTTGCCTCCGCCACCACCCTCTCTGTCTGGACGAGCCCTGAGTTTGCATGCAGGACCTTGAATGCTGCCTCTCCTCCAGGCCCAGCAGCCCCAGCAGGCGGCGTGGCAGGGGTGAAGAGCGTGAGTCCTGAGCGTGGGTCTGCGTTCTGCGTCCAGTTCTTACCCTTTCCACCTACCTGAACTTGGGCCACTGGGTTCATCGCTCTGAGCCTTGGTTTCCCCAATATAAAATGGGTACTTCAGTCGGGTTTTTGAGAGGATTCAGTGAAGTTATATTCGTAAAGTTTGTCGAAGGCTTGGTGTAGGTGTTGGAGTTACACACACACACACACGCACACACATTTCAGGACCTCTCTTCTTTTGCGATTGTAAAACCTGTACCTGGTACCCATGTGGCTGCCAGCACCAGGTTCTTCCTCTGGCCAGCCTCTCAGCAGGAATTCCCCCACCCAGGGGCACCCACCCCCCAAGCCCAGCTAATGAGTGACTGGCACAGGGTACACAAGTCTGGCCTCCTTGTGTCACATTGAACTTCTTGCTCCAGGGCTCCCTGTGGGCAGACTGAAGCTGGACACTGGCCGAAAGCACAGCCCCCCTTCCCCTTCCTCCCTCAGCCCCTGGTCCTGAGAGCACCTCCTCCATCACTCCGGTGACTGCACCCCTGCCTCAGGCTCTTGGCACCTTCTGGGGACCACGGCTGAGGATGGCAGCCAGCTCCATTCTGATTCGGGCTGCCCCTTGGACACTGTCTGTCCAGCCTGACTCCATGCTGGGGAGCCCAACAGGGCAACTCCCACTCCCAGCCTAGGCCCCCACTTGTAGCCTGGGAACAGAACAGGACTTGCTGGAACAGAAGAGGCATGTAGATAACGCTCAGCTCAGAAGGACCCCAACCCCTCACCTGACCTCTCCGGGCCGCATCGGTACCTCACCCATGACCGTGCTGCCCGCGAGGTTGCTCTCTGGGCTGACTTAGTTCTCTGTCTGTCATTCAGCCGTGAGCACCCTGGGCGCTCAGTGGGTTCTCCCTCCCCAGCATGCAACACGGGCCTGCTCACAGTAGGTGTCCAGGAAGTACTGGGGAACAGTCTTTCCTTGGAATGAAAGCAGGTCACAGCCAGGATCGCCAAAGAAAGCCGACAGTAAATGGCCGAAGAGAAGGGTCCTGCAGGGACCCGCTGAGAGAAGGGCCCGCCTGGTAAGACGGAGGAACCCGAAGACATGGAGCGCCCAGTGACGGGGCGTAGCGTGTGCCGGACCCGATGCCGCATGGGCCTGATGTTCTCGGGTACAGAGTATTATCTCCATTTTGCCATGAGGTCCCTGAACCTCAGAAAAATCAAGCAACTTGAGCAGTGGTGACAAGTGTGAGAAAGTGGCGGAGTCAGGTTTCGAGTGCTGGTCTGGCTGTCCTCTCTCCACGGTCCCAGGGTCTTGGATAACACCCCGAGGGGTCTGGAATCGCTCTCCCAGGAATCGGTGTCGGATGGCTGCACAGAGGTGGGCGAGGAGTTTGGAAAGGAACCCCCTTTCTGGAAAGGGGTCTTGCTGAGCAGGGAATGACAGGCAGGAGCATCGCCGTGCCCCTGAGGAGCCGTGTGACAAAGGCGCGGCTGAGGCGGCTCGCTGTCCAGCAAACAGAGACTCCAGGCTGGGGACCGACTCGCCGGCCGTCCTGGCTCTGGGTGGGCAGGAGGCCCGGGCGCAGAGCTGTGTGACTCTCACTGGGCACCGTTTCTCATCGCCGAAGGGAGCGGGGTGGCTGTGAAGGTTTCTCCCAGCTCCGAGGGCCTGATTCTCAATCAGTGAGAGGTCTGACGTTTCCCACCCCTCTTGGCTCCTCTCTGGGTAAATCCTGGGCCAAGGACCAGCGACCCCGGTCCCCCAGCCCAGCCAAGGCGGCAGAAAGCCTGACTTTCTCAGCCCTGCAAAGAGCTGCCCGGCCTTCTCTGGGTGCCCCTCTGCAGGGATCATTGACAAGAGCTGGAAGGGGCAGCCTTTGGCACGGGGGCCTCCCTGAGCGGTTCCACAAAGGCCCTCTTCTCTTTCCCAGGCGGGATGACAAATACTGCTGCTCCCTCTGGCTGTCAGGGCCAGGGCTGCGGACAAGTTTCCCATGCCTGGGCTGTTAGGAAAATTGCAAGCACAGAAAAAAATGTGCACGGGCTTTTGGCTGTGCTCCTTGACTGGATGCCAGACGGCCTCTGGGTTCAAAATTACATCACTATTGACTCTCTGAGTAATTTCTCTGTTGGATGGTCTTGGAGGAACAGCTATCTTGGCAGCAGATAGTTATCTGTTCCTTAATGGTTTGTGCTGCGAACCAGGGGCCTGCAAGCTGGGCCTGGCCGGCCTCCCCCTCCCCGGCCTCTGCATGGACTGTACGGGATTGACAGACGGAGCTGGGTTGGACAGCCAACTTGGCGTGTGAAGCCACAAGGGACAGGCCAGGGGCGCTGGGATTCCCAGTGTCCCACACCGTCAGCGGTGGACTCAGATGAGCCCCCCGGAGCCCGTCGTGGTGACTGTAAGATGATTATCACCCGCTGTTCCCAAGGAGGACCTCGCACTTCCCCAGGGCCCCGGGCTGGGCAGAGCCCCGTCTGTCTGCTTTGAGTCTGTGCTTCTCCTGCAGGTGTAGCGAGTGCAAGCTTCCCGTTCGCCCCACCGCCATACAGAACGTGCGTTTCGGGTTTGAACTGGGGCTGGAATGTTTAATTCAGTGAGGTGGATACATAGTAACTTTCTTCTGAGGGCATCCGAGACCCTATTAAACATCCATGGGCCACGACTTCCCACACCACCGACTCAAAGGTCATTGCGGGCAAGCACAGTCCAGCACCAGCTACCGACGTCGACCAACGAGGGGTGAGAAGGTGGAGTCCTAGCTTGGCCCCTGTCTGGTTGGAGGGGCTTTGGAAAATTACTTGACCACTTCGGACCTATATTAGTTTTCTGGGCTGAAGTTGAGGATAATGTCCATTACCACCTCTACTTGATTAATTAAATACGATGGTGTGTGAAAAATGTCCAGTGTTCTTAAGGATAAGTGTCTTGGAAGTCTGACGAATTTTCAACCATGAATAACTCATCACATAAACAAATTAGCTGATAGCAACACTGTAGTCATAAAACAAACAGATGGAGGAACTGTGAATTTATGAACAAGCTATGTGAAGTTTACTTACATAAAAAGCATTTATTGCGCGAAAGGGTTCTTCTTTATAAATACTCTAATTGCATTCTGATCTTCCTAAAACAAGGCAGGTGTCACATTACTTTCTCGTATCCCTGTTTCCATTGTTCTCTGTGCTGGGGGAACCCCGAGGCCACCTCAGATCCAACCCCACTTTTGTGTGAAGCGCTGCTCATCAGTGTCCCAACTTCGGGGACGTTTGTCTCCTGGCTGGTCTTGAAATCCCCCCTCTGTAATCCTAAGAGGAAGGCATAGCCTGTTTCTTAATCTGCTGGGATTTGGAAGAAGCAAGTCATAAGAAGGGGTGTGGGAGGAGGAAGGGGGACTCCTGGGGCGGTGAGTGGGAGGGGTAGTGAGATGGGGAACAGCCGGAAGCAGTTGTTGATTAACAGTGAAGAAATCAGGACTGAAGCTCGGAAACACAGCCACAAGAATAAAACTTAGGGTGGGCGGGCCCAGAATCCTACATATTTTTATAACCCATAGAGCATTGCTCCATTAGAGTTAGCAGGATATTCAAATATAAGGGACACTGATTTGGTAAAAGTTTAAATTAGGCTCTCGTAAAACAGTATGCGTGGGGAATGGTCATCACTGTGGGTTCAGACAGTGCTTAGCTATTTTCGTTTTTTATTATTATTTTTTTACTTGGCATTGCCTGGCATATTGCTTAGAAACCCAATATATACATATTTGTGTTTATAAGGTATTACTTCTTTAATATAAATATTTATGACCTCTTCCACGGCTTACTTCTTTTTTCTAACCATGCTTAACTCCCTGTGCTGACTTCACGGCCCCAGAGGAGGTCCTGGGGTTCAAGTGGGGGATGGCACGGAGCTGCATAGGGCAAGTCCCACCCGGGGGCTCAACTACCCTTTTCTTCTGATCAGCACAGAGGACATGAGAGACTCACGTCTGTCACCAGTTTCTAACGGTTCCTGCAGGGATCTGTTCTGGGCTGCGGAGTCTTGCTATGGGGTCTCCGTAATAACACAGACACCGACATAGGAAGTCAGACCTGTATGAGCCCCAGGGCTGGGACAGAGGGAAAGGTGGCTAGGGAAAAAGGCACATGCCTTTGCAGACCTGATGCTATGGACTGAGAAAGAAAGGAAGCCCACTGATGAGTTTCAAAGAGCAGAGAGAGAAGCAAGACGCTGAGTAGCCCAAGCCCGTGAGAGTGGTGGGCAGGCCTGCACTTAATGAAATACCAATAACCTGGGCATGGAAAACAGTAGCATTTGAGGGGATTGTGCTCCTGGGCTGGAAGCAATGCCGTATAGCGGAGGGATATGGTCAAGGAGAGGGTAGAGTAGGGGCCCCCTTGTGGCTGGACAAGACTGCCAGCCTCCAGGGACCCTGGGAGGAATCCGACAGTCAAGCTTTTAACCTTCCCCGTTGCGCACTGTCATCTTCTGTCCCTCTAAAAAGCTTCAGTAAAGTTTGCTAAACCCAACTGTCTTGTGTCAGCTGTGTTTGAAAGAATAAAGGAAGGGATCTAGGCCTACACTCAGGGGTGGAGCTGACCTGGAAGAGGTGTCCAGTGTTGAAAAACCTGGGTCATCAATGGAGAAGCCGACACAGTCGGGCGGAGCCTGGAACAGTGGTCCCGGGAGAAGTGACAGGTGAACCTCAAGCCCAGGCAGTGCTGCTGTCCCTGTAGACCTTTCATGCCCTCTCTCCGTCATTCTCAGCCTCCCTGTCTCCCTTTTATTCCATACTCTGTTCTGTTCTCCCCTTTAAGAATAAAGGCGGTATACATTAGACCTGAAAGTATCTTTGATGACATCTCGGAGTGAACGCTGGGTCCCCGTGACGCTTCCTCTATTCACTCGTTGTGCTACATGGCCTTGGTGTCGATTTGCTGTTGAAATAATCCAAGAGTCTATGCTGATTTTGCAAGAATAAATAGTTGTGGTTCACATAAATCTCCTGTTCCATTTTTCAGATCTGGAGGTTCTGCCACATAACTGTTCCAATGCCAAGAATTCGTACCCCTGAGGCCTTTCTTTCACCATTTAAGATTTTTCAAGAAGATAGTTTAGCCTCAGCACTGGTTGCCAGCTGACAGCCTTACAAACAAGAGGTGAAATTCAGTCTGGATGGAGCCTGTGTCCGCTGTCTATTTTTAGGGAAAAGATTACTCACCCATATGACCAGCTGGGCCTAGAGCGTTGCTGGGGGTGGCATAGAGATTTAAGACAGCCTTGACCCTAAATCTCCCTCTGTCAGTAGGGTAGGGGGAGGGTGGAAGGGACAGGAATTGTTCTGGCTTTGAGATAGGTTGCAATGCAGAATTTCTGGAAAACCATCCGATATTTTGCAGAGTGATAAAAATAATCCTTCTAAAAATAGCCCTCCTAGAAATCAGAGGCCTGGATTTAATTACCAAGTATTGAACATGTACCAAGGTACCGATGTTCAAGCTGGTGTAACCCCGATCCAAGGCCACAAAGCAGGTATTTCTGCTCGGACTCGACCAGTGAGCACCCTGAGAGTCTGGTCTGAGAAGGAATTCAAAGCCTGCACATCACTTAACCTCCACTGTTCCCATTTTCCTCAAATCCCCCAGGCCAGAATTTCCCAAACTTTGTTGCATGTTGAAATTAATGGAGAAGCTATTTTAAAAATGCAATTCCTTGAATTTATCCCAGTCCCGCTGTATCATGGGGTTGGGCCAGGGCAGAATTATTATTTTTTTAATCATTTTTTAAAATTACAGTTGAAATTCAGTATTATTTTTTATTAGTTTCAGATGTATAGCATAGTGGTTATACATTTATATAATTTATTCAGTGATTCCCCCTGGCACCATACATAGTTGTTACAATATTAACTGTATTCCCCGTGCTGTGCTTTACATCCCCGTGACTATTGTGTAACCACCAATTTGTACTTCTTATCCCTCCAACTTTTTCACCCATTCCCCCACTACCTCTTCCCTCTTGCAACCATGAACTTGTTCTCTATTTCTGTTTTATTTGTTCATTTATTTTTTTTTTAGATTCCACATGTAAGTGAGATCATACGGTGTTGTCCTTCTGTCTGCCTTATTTCGCTTAGCGTAATACCCTCTAGGTCCATTTATGTTGTTGCAAATGGTAAGATTTCATTGTTTATGGCTGAATAATGTTCTGTTGTGTATACATACTACAACTTCTTTATCCAGTCATCTATTGACGAGCATTTAGGTGGCTTCCACATGTTGGCTATTGTAAATAATGCTGCGGTGAACATAGGGGTGCATATACCTTTTTGAATTAGTGTTTTGGATTTCTTTGGATGAATACCCAGAGGTAGAATTGCTGGATCATATGGTAGTTCTATTTTTAATTTTTTGAGGAGCCTCCACACCGTTTTCCATAGTGGCTGTACTGGTGTGCAATCCCACCGACAGTGCACGGAGTCCCTTTTTCTCCATGTCCTCGCCAACACTTGTTTGTTGATTTATTGATGATGGCTGTTCTGACAGGGGTGAGGTGAGATCTCATTATGGTTTAGTTTGCATTTCTCTGATGATCAGTGACATTGAGGATATTTTCATATGTCTGTTAGCTGTCTGTATGTCTTCTTTAAAGAAATGTCTGTTCAGGTCCTCTGGGGCAGAATTACTTTTTAAATCTCCAAGATGATTCAGTTGCAGAGCCCGGTGTGAGAATTGCCTTTCAGGATACAGACAAGGACAGAGTGATCCCAGGAGCGTTCGGGGAATCCACCTCCGCGTTCTTTCCGCCTCGGGCCCTGCGTGTCCTCCAGCCGCCTTGGGCTTTTCGGAATTCCTCCACTGAGCCAAATTCCCTCCGAGCTCAGAGCTTTCCCATCTGCTTGCAAGACTCCCCACCCGCCCTCTACTGTCGCAGCTCCAATGCTGGGTCCTCGTGGAAGTTAGGCCTGTCGTCAGGACAGGGTGACCTGCCTCTGCGCTTTTCTCTCAGAACGCAACACGGTCTGTAATTACATATCATCTCAACTGTAAAAATCCAGGTGGCCCCCATCTGTTCAGTGGGAAGCACTATAAAGGCGGGGACAAAGTCTGTGTCACTTCTGGCCCCTCTACACCTGAGGGACGAAGGGAATCAGTGAGCAATCTGGGGTGAGTGGAGCAGCAGGAAGAGGGGGACGAGGTTGTAATCCTGCTTTTGTGCTGACTTTTTGCACAACCGTTTGGAGCTCCTCGTCCTCTCTGAGATGCTGTTTCCTCACCTGGTAAATGAGGGGGCTGGATTAGCCCCGGGTGTCACACTTCTGGAAGCAGGTCCACATTCTAAATGAGCCCCCAGACAGTGACACAAGTGGGTGTGGGATAGGGCACATTTTAAGAAACACTGGGCTGCGTGAATCCTGAGGTCCTTTCTAGCTGTGACAATTTGTAGTTTATTCAGTTAGGAAGCAGTTCTTGAGATCTGGGCATGAGGAAGACAGAGGGATGAGGGAAAGTGTTGACTTCTCAGAATTTGTGTTCCTCCTGTGGCCGCCAGGCAATGCCTATAGCAGAAGTGGCTCGCCTCAGTCCCCATGTCCTCTGTAACTCGCTGTACTTGGGTCACCACTCCAATATACAGCAGTGCAATACAATGCACCCCATATTAAAAATAACCTGGAAGTGTCAAAATGTTCTTAGAAGATCCCAAGTACCATTCAGGGCCCCCAAATGCCTGTGACCATTGTTGCAATGAATGCAAGGTCAAGGGGGAGAAGGGCTGTGTAATTCTTTATCCTCTCCACCTTCCTGCAAAGAATCGTAACAAAAGACATATAGAAAACCACATGAAAGAAACGTATAACTTCATGAGTTGTAGGGTGACCGTCCCTTCATCACTGCTGACATTATAAAATACAGTTCTGCCTGTCACTTCAGAAGCCCCTCCGCATCTTCCCAACTCCTTCCCTTCCCCCGAAAGGAAACACTCTCCTGACTTTCAGAGTTACCATTTCCTGGCTTTATAGTTCTATCACCTGGCCGTGCATGCCGAGCCTTTGCCGTTTTATCGTGCCATTCACAAACATGTGTTATGCGTTGTGAGTCTTTTAGATTTCCAGGCCCCCCGCCACCCTTCTGTAATAGAAGGGCACGTGAGCTGTGGAGTTGCTCACAGTCTGGATCTTGCTGATTGCATACTCGTGGTGCAGGTCAGCGTGTTCCTCTGGGCTCTGGAGTTCCTGAAAGTTGGCAGCTGAAACCAGGGTTTCATCAGTCTCATTTTCAATCCCTTTGGCAAGACTATAGGTGGTGTGTCCTTTCATCAGGAGTCACATAATGTCTGGTTTTCTCTTCCTTCCTCTCCTTTCCCTTCTCCTCTTCCCCTACCTCCTCTCTTCCTCCTCTTCCTCTTCCTTTTTGACTCCTTCTCTCTCTCTCTCTCTCCCCACCCCCTTTCCTTTCCTCCTTTCCTACCTCATCCCTCCCTTTTGTGCTGTTACCCACTGTTAACATCGATAATTAGTGTTTGGATCTATTAATTCATTGGGAACTGAAAGTAGTGGAAGTCTAATGCCATATTTATTTATTTGTTGAAATAGTTTAGGAAGAGATGCTTTCCTTTATTTACAATTTGGTTACCCATTGGTTCCCTTTGTATAGAAGGGCAAGATAAATGCTCCGTTATTTTCTTTCTTTACCACTTTTCTTGTCCTACTGGTTTGGTGTGATTAACTCCTTTAGCTTTTTCTTGTCTGGGAAACTCTTTATCTGTCCTTCAATTCTAAATGACAGCGTTGCTGGGTAGAGTAATCTTGGCTCCAGGTCCTTGCTGTTTATCACTTTGAATATTTCATGCCAATCCCTTCGACCTGCAAAGTTTCTGTTGAGAAATCAGCTGATAGTCTTATGGGAGCTCCCTTGTAAGTAACTAGTTGCTTTTCTCTTATTACTTTAAAGATTCCCTCTTTGTCTTTAACCTTTGGCATTTTAATTATGATGTGTCTTGGTGTGAGCCTCTTTGGGTTCATCTTGCTTGGGTCTCTCTGCACTTCCTGGGCTTGTATGTCTATTTCCTTCACCAGGTTAGGGAAGTTCTCAGTCATTATTTCTTCAAATAGGTTTTCAATCCCTTGCACTCTCTCTTCTTCTGGTACTTCTACAATGTGAAGATTAATACACTTGATGTTATCCCAGAGGCCCCTTAAACTCTCCTCATTAAAAAAAAAAAATATTTTTTTTTTCTGTTCTGCTTGGGTGTTTTCCAAATTGCTGATTTGATCCTCTGCTTCACCTAATTTGCTGTTGATTTCTCCTAGTGTATTCTTTATTTCAGTTACTATATTCTTCATTTCTGGCATTGCTCATGGTTTCCATGTCCTTTTGTTTTTTATTTACTATCTCTGTGTGGAAGTTCTCACTGAGTTCATCTATCCTTCCCCTAAGTTCATTGAGCATCTTTATAACTAGTGTTTTGAACTCCCTGTCTGGTAGATTGCTTGCCTCCACTCCATTATTTCTTTTTCTGAGGTTTTGTCCTAGTCTTTCATTTGGGACATGCTTTTTTCTCTCCTCATTTTAGCTGCCTCTCTGTGTTTGTTTCCATGTAATAGGTAGATCTGCTATGTTACCAAAGTTTAGCAGGGTCGCCTTATGTAGTAGTTGTCCGGTGGGGCCTCGTGGCACAGTCTCCCTGGTGACCTAAGCCAGGTGTTTTAGGAGTGTCCCTTGTGTGAGTTGTGTGCACCCTCTTGTAGTTGAGCCTTGATTGTGCTGGCATGCCAGAGGGTGGGGTTGACCCTCAGGCTGACTGACTGTGAGGATTGGCCATGACTCCTGTTGGCGAGCTGCTTTGTGGGGGCTGATCCCATTAATTGGGATTTCCCTCCAGCATGGCTCTGGTGCCTGCTGAGACCGCCCATTTGGTATGCTGCCCGAGGGCCTAATTGGGTGCTGCCCTATTGTAGTCTGAAGCTGGCCACTGGGTACGTGTCATTGCCAAGGTTTCCAGACAGGGCAGGTTTCGGCGGTGGGACACCCAATTGAAAAAACACACGCGGAGCCGACATGGGGGAACATAAACACACCAGCAAGCAAGCCCCTTTATTGCGCACCTGGGACCATACATACGTATCAAACAAAAGTGGCATCGTGCCACATCTGCCCAGTAGCAGTTGTTTAGGTTTTCATGGTTACATAAGGCGATACATGCGCAGTAGCTGTCAGCCCCAGGAATTCCTCAACCCCAGACAGGGACTGATTATACCAAGGTCAAGCCTGGGCGGCGGGCCTGGCTTTAACCCTTTACAGTGGGCTTAGCTTTAACCCTCTGGGGACTGACACTACGTTAATTCTAGGGTCTCTTAAGAGGGGCTCCAGTGCAGGCCAAGGTCAGCCACTATCTGTGCCTGGCCTGGGGACTCCTGGTAGGAGGTGCAAAGTGATCTGAGGTTGGTAGCTGCCTGTGCTGGGCACAGAGGTGCATGAGAGAGGCCACACTGTGACCCAAGGCCAGCTGCCACCAGTGCTGGGCCTGGGACTTCTCAGCAAGAGGCACAGGGCAAGCTGAGGCCAACTACCACCTGCCTTGGGCACGTGGGCCTTGGGAAGTTTTTTCAAAAGTCCCCAGCTTGGGTAAAGGCCAGCTATCCATGAGACACAGCTGCTGAGAGAGCCTCGGGTAGTGCTCCATTTGGGTGAGGTGGAGTCTCGGAGTTACTAGGGTGGGATGAATGGAGCTCACCAGGCCAATCAGATTCATATTTGGCTGTGTGGGGTGAGGGCTCAACAAAGGAAAGATGACGGCCACCTGCTGGCTGGGTGGGATGAGGGCTCAACACAGGGACAATGGTGGTTGCTTCTCTAGTCCTTGCCTTGAAACCACACAATTTAGTTACTCTCTATCATCTGTGGTGCCCTTGAAGCTGCTGTCCCTGCACTGGAGCCCAAGGTGAGTATTTGTGAGTGAGCAAGTCCACGTGAGGGCCCTTTAAGTGGATGCCCGGGCCTCCGTCTTACCCAGACAGAATCCCCGCTGACTTTTACAGTCAGATGCTGTGGGGGCTCTTCTTTCTGGCACTGGAATCCTGGGCTGGTGAGCTCGGTGTGGGGCTGGGGTGTCTTTCTCCTTGAGGGGGACCTCTGCAGCTGCACTATCCCTTCCAATGCTCATCCACCACACTTAGGTGTGTGTTCGGCTCATTTAGTGTCCCCGCCCCCTCCTATAGGTCTCAATCTGGCCTCTCCTTTACGCCTTTGGTTATAGGACTTCTGTTCAGCTAGACTTCGGGTGGTTCTCCAGGTTGATTGTTCTATAATTTAGTTGTAATTTTGATGTGGTCAGGTGAAGCGGCAAGCACAGCGTCTACCTACTCTGCCATCTTAACTGGAACCTCCAATTTACCACTTCCCAACTGTGGAAGTGGACAGAAGTGGAGGTGGGCCATCCTGATGTGTTCAGCCCGGGAAATGACAGGCTGGTACAGTCATGCCCTTGGATACAGCAGCTGAGCTGAGCCCTGGTTCTTCTACCACACCACAGTCAACATGTTTTAAGGGGTTCTTCATCTTGCTGTAGCCTTGAGTCAGCTACATAGGGTGATATTTTCACTCGACATAGCCAAAGGGCCCTTGGAGTGTGGCAGCCACGTGGAGTGGTGGGTGGGCTCCTCAGCGCTTCCTGTGTCTTCACTCAGTCCCACGAACCACTCCTCAGCCCCTTTGCAGAAATGATTTTGTTGCTCTGGGCTTTACTCTTTGGAAGCATGAAGACACAGTGTCCAAGAGGACTCGTGGAAAGCAGGCTGCCTATCTTGGTTTTCGTTTTGGGCAGACGCTGACGTTTCCTTGCTGTTTGTACTACAGAGACACTAGCAGTGTATTTATGAGTGAGCCTCTGCAGTTTCCTGTGAAATTTCACAAACTTCCAAGTGAACAACCCAGCAGCACACACACTGATACTGAAGGAAAGAACTCCTGACAGGTCTCCTGTAAGGTCCAGTAATATAATAGTACAAAAATATGACCACTTTCATCAGTCTGTACATTGGAAACTAAAACGATGAGGAAATTTCTCCAACTCAAGTAGTAAAATCGTTTTTTCTTTGTAATGTTTTTGGCAATCTGCTAACAAGCCCTTTTAGACTAATTGTTCCAGTTCAATTTTGTCTCCTCTGTGCGGATTTGAGTGTGAGTGTGTATTTATGTGTTTTTAACCTTAATCCTCACTATAGTGTTTTGGGTAACAAAGGAGACAGAGATACTCTTCCAAACTGCTTGCTCTCATCTTGAGCCATAGAGGTGTCTTGGGACTCCCGTGAGGGCTGAACATTCTCTAGAAGAGATAGAATAGGGTCCATGTGTCTACTTGTTAGTCCCAGCTCATGTGCTGTGAGAGTTAAGGGAGAAGTAGGCAGTGGAAGTCCCTTAGACATTTTCTGGTCCTTTGGTGTTGCAGATCTGTTGAAACTTGCTGCCACGGCCAGTTTTGTACTTGTTGCCGTTGTTAGTGTCTACTGTATTATCCTGGATTTGAGGGCTTGACATTTTCCAGTGAAGCAGTGTGTTTGTCTCTTTGCATTAATGGCCTGAGCTATGGTGCCATGGGACAGTCCTCTTCAGGGACACGCTCACCCAGCCTTTCACAGGGCCGTGCTCACGGCGGCACCAGAGTGCACGACGGGGGCAGCGTCTTGGTTCCGTTTTGCAGGTGCCGTCTCTGTGTTCCTTCGTCTTTCCTGGTAACTCTCCTGTGCCATCGTAGTAACTGGGACCCGGTGGTTGTGTAAGGCTGACTGTTTGCCTGTATTTGCAGAACCCAGAAATGCGGTGAATGACGAGTGTGTCGCCCACACACAGGGGGGTCTTTCAGGGACAGAGCAGCTGGCGGCTATCAGCTCATCGTATGGCAGAGACCATCCCAGCAACATTCCATTAAAACGTCTCAGAGCCCCGTCTGCTTAAGAGTAACGGAATTCAGTTCTTTAAAAATCTAAAATGTGCTTTCTGGATACTTGTTTTCTTCATTTTCACGATGCGTTCTTTTGCCGTGTTCGTCTCACCACATCACAGTAATTGTGCCCACAGCTCACTTAAGGGTCAACTGCATCATGTATCCCAAGGAGAGCAGCCGATGAAATAACCTGATCTATCCAGGAGGTAAAATGCTGGTGTTCTAAAGCTATGCTACTACCTCCTGTTTACATACTGTGCTGTGTTAGAAAAATATACTTTAAATCATGCTGAAATAACATGTTTGTAATGGGTATAGCTTACATTTTTTACTTTTGTGGAATAATGAAAACTAATACCATATACCACCAGTTTAATTTAACCATGTTCATGTACATTTGATGGGGCTTAAAGAGAAATTAATCTTTGAGATGAAATGTCTGGTTTATTCTGCATGTACTGTACCATCCTCACAGAAACTTTTGTCACACTGGGGTCCTGGTGTCATAAATCTGTGACAACCCATGACAAGTCTTATATATTACACAGTTAAAAGTATTATGTTGCTGTCAATTTGGTTTGATAAAGCTTTGAGGTTAAAAAGAAATGTTCACTTTTCAATTAATTTCTGTGGTGAAATGGTTTAAATTGGAGCAACACAAAACAATTATTTTCATCTAAAAATGTGTCGTATTACAGCTGTAATCCAAGTAGGCTTTAGAAAATACTGTACGTTTGTCTAATTAGCAATTAATGTAGAGATTTAGTGATTTTAGAGAAATTTGTTCTAATATTCAGGATGGAGGGTCACTTTTCACACACCCATCTACTAGGTACACAAACACACGTCTTGTGTCTCACACACCTTTGCTTCCTGTGTCACTGACCCTTCAAGGCAGATTTCCAGGCCTTTTCACCAGGGAAGAATGGACCTCCTCTTCCCTGAACACCAGCAGCCCATCCCCACCTCCACCCCCAAGCCCATGTCTTCAGAAAATGAGATGGAAGCCTCCACTTTGCAAATCCTCACAATATCCAGTCTCATGTGAGAATCCAGGGAGACTGAGCACAGAGACTGAAGTCAAATATTTATTTGAAGTCACCAAGTTGAATACAAGCACCCCTCTCCCCCTGCCCCAAGTAAAGAGGAGCGGTTACACGATGAAGGAGCAGAACATCCAAGACCAGGCGTTCTCAGGACAGTGACAGCATTGAGCAAGCCCGGGGTCTGTGGGCCCAGGAAGCCGAACTGAGAAGGTCAGTTCCCCAGGGGACCATCTGGGTCCAGGCTCACCTGTCCAGCTGCTATCCACCTACTCCCCCATCTCGTATGTTTGACACCTGTGGCCTAAACACATCGGAAGTGCCTAATTAATGCAAAAGGGCCCAGCGTGCCATCACCGCGGAAACCAGCGCACTGGGCTCCCCAGTGTTCTTTTCGTGATCTCGCGTGTGGGGCTGTCCTCATGCCTGAAATTCTGCCATTACAGATGCGATGACCACGGTTGCCTGGTGAAAGGCTGTTCTTGCTGAGACAGAACAGTGGTATATTGGATTGTTGTTTTCTTCCAGAGCCTCACCGCTGTGCTAACCGTGGCTTCACACACCTCCTTGTCTTGTCGCCTGTCAATCTGCCCCCAAAGTCCATCTCCAACTTCCCCTATTCTTTTGAGTAACTTTGGTCCCAAGACTTGGAAGACAGCTCAGCTAAGAGAACATTTCCCAGCCATAAAATATTGAAATTAAAAAAATGGAAACCCAAAGCAATTAAAGCTTTAATTTTTCATGACCCACGTTTCTATAAATGCAAACGACTAATAGACATCATGAAATATTAACCGCGTCAGTAATTTGGGATGATGCATGGTGCCAAATCACTCCCTGTTGTCAATGAGAAAGCTCTCAGGCAGCGGTTTCCGAAAACAAACACGAGCTTCCCAGGTCCCAGCGGCGGCCGGAGGGCTCGCCGCAGGCGCGCTTCTCCTGAGGGTCCATCTCAAATGGGCTGGGGGCTACGCGGGCGTCGGGGGCGGGGGCTGCGTGGGAGGGACCTCCAGGAACTGGTCAGGGGCCTTGGCACACGGGCCTCTCTCACCAGGATCAAGTTCTGCAGCCACATGTGCTTGTGTATCAGCGGATTGTATCAGGGCGGAGGCCCTGCTGGGCATTAAACGTGTTTTATTTCTTTTCAGAAAAAATAGGCTATGGGCCATGTCACAGGGTAGTGAACGCTGTGAGTGGCCTTAGGGGGTGACAGTGGCCCCTGGAAAGCGTTTGTTTGGGAGGCCTCCTCTAGCAGCCAGGTTGTCCTGGAAGAAAGGAGCCACCTAGAGAAGGCCGGTGGCTCTGGGCCTCCCCACTTGGGTCCACCTTGCGCCCTGGGAAGAGGTCAGGAGCTTAGCGCTGACCTTCAGGAGCAGAGCCTGGAGCACCCTCGTTCGGCTTGGTGCTACAGGTACGGGCCTGTCTTCCCTACAGGAGCCACTGCATCTTGGACAGGCTTCCTGCCAGCTGAGGGTCCTCTCGGCAGGGGCTGGACAGCACTGATGTCAGGGGGCCAGTCCTCAACAGCGACACCGTGTGCCAGGGAGAAAGGCCCGCAGAACTGAACCCCTTGCCTTGCATTCGCTCTCCGGTTGCCGCATGGAAGCTGGGCTAGTCGTTTGAGAAGCAGAGGGACAATTAGGGACGGAGGGGGACGAGAGGCCTCCGTAGGGAAATGGTGATGTTCTGATAATAAGGCATACTGTGTGGACAACTTTTTTTGTGGCAGAAACAGTGGTCTGTTTCTGGCAGAACTCATTCTGGAAGAATCCACCTCCATTACAGAGACATAAAATGCCAAGTCCTCACTCTGCCCGGCTGTCTCGGTATGTGGTCCAGTGAGACCATGAGATCGTTTACTAGGAGCTTGAGGGGAAATTGTTTTCTCCTAAGAAAAAGAGAGGAATGCGCAGGAGAAACTTGCCCCTTTCTTTCTTGCCTTAAACACAGTTGAAGTATGGATGTGTCATTTGGAGCTCTGGCAGCAACACTGTGACCATGAGGGAAAGGTCAGGAGAACCCAGAGCTCTGACACTGGACGGCCACCGAAACAACCTCGGAACTACCTGCCTCAAGCCTCCTCGTTAGGTGAGAAAATACGCCCTCCCTTTCTAAGTTTCTTTTAATTGGATATTTTATTAGTTTCCATTGAAAACATTTTCACTGATTAGTAATGTTTTTGGTTGTAAATGACAGGGAACCCAACTAACCCTGGCTCACGTCATAGTGACATCTACTGTTTACTTAACAGGAAGTCTAAAGGTAGATGGTCCTAAAGTTGGTTCCCTGGCTCAGCTACGTCATCAAGAACTCACTATTTTCCTTTGTTTCAATCGACCTTGACCTCTGGTTGTTGCCTCATAGTTGCAACATGGCTGCTGCAGCTCCAAACACTTCATCCTGGTGTAGAAAGGGAAGGGAAGAGGAGAGCAGAAAAGGATCCTCTCTGTGATGAGGGAAGAACGGTCTTCCCAGGATCGCACGCTGTCCATAGACCAGTCATTGGCGGACGGGAATGAGAGCAGCCGGTACTGACCGAACACAAGGGGCTATTGGGCCTCAGCTCTCTCCCTCCTCCTCTGCACTTCATTCTCAGCGGGTCCACAGCCCTTGCTTTGCCACCCTCAACGTGGCCTCTTGCTGATACCAGCTCTCTGGGTAAAGAGCAGAGAATGTTTTCTATGCTCTGAGCTTCACGCAATCATTTGGGCCCAAAACAGAGTTATGTATTTCCCAGGGCTGCTGTTTGCTGATACACAAAACAAAACACAAAAACCAACTAACAAACAAAAACCATCTTTACCTGCTGCTTCCACTGTCTCTCTCCGCAGAGCCAGATCTTAGTGGTTATTAGCAAGGGATGACTTTACACACACATCCCAGGGGACATTCGGAAATGTCTGGGGACATTTTCATGTTGTCACGTCTGAGGAGATGGTAGTGCTGCTGGCATCTTGTGGGTAGAGGCCAGGGACGCTGCTGGACATCCTTTGTGGCACAGGACAGACCCCCACCCCCACCCCCCACAAAGACTTACCCAGAACAAAGTGTCAGCAGTACCGAGGGTGAGCAACTCAGCCCTAGAGGATGAGACTGGGCCAGAAAGCCACCTTTCCTCCTTCTCTTACTGCCTCCCTGCTTCCGCCTCCAGCCCTTAAACCAAGAAGCTGTCTGGACTCTATGCCTCCCTCCCCAGACAGTAACTTGCCCCTGGGCCGTAGCAGTGACCAAGTCAACACCCTCAGGAGGCCCAAGTAATTCGCTGATTAAATAAACTAATCTCTCTTGAGTCTGATTTCACCTTTGGAAAACTTGCAGCAATCGCTGCAAGACTTTTGTACAAAATTACAAAGTGTTGCGGCACTGGCAGCAGTGACCCCAACGGAGTTGCTTCAGAGACAGGCTCCGTGGGAGGAATGTGACAGCTGGGTTTGGCGGCCATGGGCCGGCCTTGGAAGTGAGCGAAAGGGCAGTGTGGAAGCACGCTGAAGCTGAGCTTTGTGAGCAGTGTTGATCTGGGGCATGGTGCACTCACCCCTGCCCCCGTCCACCTGATTTCCACCGGGCTCGAGTGATAACTCAATGTTACCTTCTCTTTAAAGTGGTCTTTATTTTATTTTATTTTATTTTAGCCTTCTCTCCTATAATATACCTTCCTTTTTAAAATCCTATTTCCATGCAAAATGAGAGACAGAGACCAACGCGTGGGGGAGGGGGAAGTAATCCAGCAGCACATGCAGGATTCCCTTCTCGGCCCTGCTGGAGTCACCCGTTTCAGGAGCCGGTTCGGGGTTCTCTCCAGAAGTAAGCATGCCAGCTGGCTACTGTAGCAGTTAAGGTTTAGGTTTGGCTGCTGTTTTAAAGCACCGCCCCCCCCCCCCCCCCCGATGTGTTGCCTTAAATAAGCTTGGCATTTCTCTCCTGCAAAGCTGGCTGGCTGGGCGGTCTCAGGCTGGTGGAATGGCTCAGTGGTGTCCAGGCCCTCTTACCCCATCATTGCACCCACCTTCCAACCAGGATTCCAGCGTTCCCCTTACCTTTAAGGGACATTACCAGCAAGCTGCACCCACCACTTCTGCTCAAATCCAATTGGCCAGGACTTAGTCCCCTGACTCCATCCAGCGACAGGGGCTGGGCACCAGGTAATGCAGCCTTCAGTCGGGAGGCCCAGTGCGCTAACTATACTGCACGAGTTCAAGGCACTCACCAGGGGCCATGCTCTGCACTGGGTTGTACGAGGAGCACTTGGGTTTGTTTTGTGTAGCCCTGGGGTTTTTTGTTTGTTGTTTTTGTTTTTTTAACAATTTAGATTTGCCCAATATTTTTTCTGTTGAGATTTTTGTTCCTCCATTGTTTTTTTTTTTTGTTTTTTTAATTCCCATTCTCCATCCCCTCCCTAGGCAACCACCACCTTGTTCTCTGTACCTACGTGTCTGTTTCTCTACAGTTTTGTTTAATTCTTATTTTATTTTATCACATTTCACATGGAAGCAAAATCATGCCATATTTGTCTTTTTCTGTCCGGCTTATTTTACTTAGCATAAGACCCTCTAGGTCCATCTGTGTTGTCACAAATGACAAGGTTTCATCCTTTTCCGTCGCTGTATTCCGTTGTAACTGTACATCTTCTTTATCCATTCAGCTATTGATGGACATCGGGGTTGCTTCCACACCTGGCTCTTGCTCATAACATTACAGTAAGGATTACTTGAGTTAATCCTCACGGTAACGATAGTACCCTTCTAGTCTCCATTTACGAATGCAGAAACTGAGGCACAGAAAGGCCCCTCCATATGCAGATCCGCACTTGCTAAGGGAGTGCCAGAGGGGAGGGCAGTGTGTGTGGGAAGGATGGGTGGTGGTGGGGGGGGAGACAGGAGAGGTGGGAAAGGGGAGGAGGCCAGCAGAGGCTGCATCTCAGGCCAAGTCCCAGCCCCCACCTGATGCTGACTGCACAGGACTCTCTAGAACCTGAGCTGCATCTTGGAATTTGCCCTGGAAGCGAGGGAGCTAAGTATTCACACTTTCACCCAAGGGGACACTCAGGTACCCGCTCTGCACCTACTGCCCAATCAGCTGTGGGAGCCCAGGAGAAGCTCTCTGGAAACATCCCAGGGATGAGCCCTGGGAGCCACGCCCAGGGGCAGCGCCGGGGCACAGAATTGGTGGGAGGGGCTGAGGGGATAGGCGGGCAGCACAGTGCCCGGTGGGCCCTCTGCTCAGTAGTATCTCCTGGCACAGACCCCTGGCACCTGGTTAAGGAAGTCCCAGGAGCAGGGCAGTCCTGCCGCCCCCACCCACACACCTACCTGGTCACCCTTAGAAGCTATTTGCTCTGAAAATGTCCTTCATTCAGTCACTCAATGAACATGTACGGATCAGCTTCTTTCTGTATGTCGGGCCCTGATTAGGGGCTGGGTGACAAGGATCAACAAGACACAGTGATCAATTCCCTCCAAGAGTTCACAGGCTCCAGGCCTATAAAGACGAGAAAAGGAATCCGTTTCAGATTCAGAATCATCACACAGGAGAGACTTGCTGTGCTCGGGGCGTTCGGGGGTGAACGAGAGCACTTGGTGGGGGCGGGAACACTTGATTCTGGGTTTCAAAGAGTGAGCAGTAGCTCTCCAAGCCACGGAAGAACGGAAGGGCCGGGCCTGAGTTGCGGGTCTAGGAGAAGTTGCTGAATGAATGAGTGAAAGAATTAATGAAGGGACTGGCCCCGTGCTTGGTAAGTCTCGGGAGGAGAGAGATCATCTCAAAGTCGTTGTTACAAGTAGGTATTTTCCCCCCAGACTACACAAGCCTCTCCCTCTCATCCACTTGACCCCCGACCCTGTCTGTCACCCTCAGGCGTGAGGGCCACAGTGACAGAATGTTCCTTTTCTTTCCATCATCGTCCCAACTGGACCTGGAACTCAGCACCACCTCAGGAGGTTGGACGAGCTTCAGGAAGCCTCACCTGCCCCATCCGAAACCAGGGGGACAATAGTTTTTCCTGGTCTCAATAGTACAGCGACGCAGCAGATATAACCTTCCTTCTCCCGGCAGTCAGGCTCACAGACCCGGGAGGAGGTACAAAGGCCAGTGGGCGGGTCAGGGGCCAGGGGCCGGCGGCAGGGGCCTGGGTGGGGGGCCTCTAATCATCCGTGCCTCCGGCCGACCCTCGTGCAATTAAAGATCCCAAATGCTTTCTGATTGACAAACTAGATGAGGACATGGGTGTAATGACAACACTATGAATTGAAGAGAAGACCCTCCATTTTCAAATCAAATAGGAGGAAACGCTGAATGAAAGACAGCACGCATTCCAGATTGTTCCTGTTACCCCCTCGTCTTCCCGGGCCCTCTCCGGCGGCACTCGGCAGCTCTCGCCCTGCAAACCTGCTGGGTCTTTTCAATCTCACACTCTGCACAATATCCCACAGAAATGGCTTCCCCCAGAGTCCCCTGGGGGAAACTCCACGCAGTCAGGTGCAAACCTTGGGGTGCCCTTGGCTGCCCTTCGTCTCTGTCCAAGGACATGTGGGGTGAGCGCCCCGCTGTGGTGCCCGCCCAGGCTGGCAGGGCCCTGGAAGTCCTGGTAGGACTCACGGGGACGTGCTTGGCAGAGGGGAAGCATGACTGTGACTGTCACAGTCATCTCCCGGTTCCGGGTACCGAAGACCGGCTGCTCCGGAAGGAATTTTCTTATCTTTCCGAGCATTTGCAGTTTGGCCCAGGCTGGGGGAAGGGGGGGTTCTGCTCATGGAGTTCCCGAGCGTCGCCCTGCACGCTGTCCTTTGCCACCCCCTCCCACAGGCTCGGGCAGGGTGGGCGTGAGCGCTGCCCGGTGCAGGTGCTGTACAGGTGTCAGTTCAGGTGCTACGGAGGCGTGAACCTTTTAAACCTACATTTGCACCCAGGTCTCTCTGACTCAAAAAGTTTACTTTTTCTCCCTCATGCTCCCTTAAATTCAAATGAACCTTGTTTTCCAAGCATTAACTCGGAAAAAGTAATGTCTCCTCACACACAGCTTGCTCCAGGAAATGAGAGGCGGGGGTGCCATCTGCCCCCAGACGTCTGTCTAATCCTTCCCAGGTAGAGACCAGGCTTGGAGAAGATACAAGAGGACCCAATTTCTAACACCAAACTCTTGGACCAGAGGTTTTAAAATTAGAAATTAAAATGCAGGATTTTTCCAATTTTTAGAAAGGAACCGCAGTGCACATGTCACGTCTTACGCCACACCTGGTAGGGCCTGGTAGAGGGGAAGGGAGGGGTGGCCTTTCCAAGTAGGTGACTTCCTATGCAGAGTAACCCCGGTTCAGTGACACTCTGGTGGCCAGTCCCATGCTACAGAAAAAAAAGACGGATGGTTCACGCCAGCATGAATGCAGCAAGGGCCAATGGAGTGCGCCCCCGTATTGAGCTCCACGCCCACGGCACTCCGGCTGGTGAAGCCTCCGCCAGAGGGGACTGTGGGACATGTTTCAGTCCCTTCCTGCGCACAGCGTCTCCTTTCAGTCTCTCTTGGTCTTGTGTGTCCACACACTTTCCTGTCGCCCTCCAGTCTGCCCTGCCTGGCTCACTCCTTTCTCTGCGGCTTCAAATCTAGTGAGAGAAGGGGCTCTTTCTCTCTGGCTACAATTGCTCCAGCCTCATGCTTTGCAGGACCCGTGTCCGGGAGCCCGAGCTCTCCTGGTGGCTCCGTGTGACCGCACAGGTCTGTGCAAATGTGGGTGCCACGTGTGAGTTCTGTGAGGTCTGTGCCCCAGAGGCCCGAGCCGGCCCCCTGCGCGTGGTGGTGCTCGCCTGCCCTGCCCTCCCCTCCCCCGTGGGGCTGGTCTGGTCTGTGCCCCCGGGGGGAATTCTCTTATCTTTCGATGTACCTTCCAGGCTGAGTGCAATGTGCAAAGAGCCCTTCGCAAAAGAAGGCATCGATCACGTGCTGCTGCGTGTGTTTTGGCATCACACCCGCCGTGGTTGGGGCACTGGGCAATGTCACACTATTCAGGCGTCTCCAACCTTTGGCCTCCCTGGGCCACACTGCAAGAAGAATTGTCTTGGGTCTCCCCTAAAATGCACTCATCCTAACGATAGCTGATGAGCTATAAAAAGGGTCCGTGCATCATTTTTGTAAAGTGTTAAGAACGTTTACGAATGAGCGCTGGGCCGCACTCAAAGCCGTCCTGGGCCGCGTGGGGCCCGCGGCCCGCAGCTCGGACACGCTTGACTTAACCGCTCCTCGACCTCAGCCGGCCGCACAAGGAGACTCCATACAGCTTCAGTGACACGACCCGTGCTGATCTTTACCTGGGAAATCTGCCTTAGGGTGCAGTCACCTGAAAGCCCTTTGCTATCAAGAGAAGGGTTTCAATACAGGCAGTACTGAAGGAAGAGAACACTGGGTTTTTTCCCAAACGGAGAAAATCTGAGGGACTTCAAGCAGGTAAGATCTTTTCGGGGGGCCGGGGTGGGGAGGCTTTCTTCCCATTTTGATTTATTCTAAAGGAATTAGTATGCTTAAGGTGGAGAAGAAAGGGGGAAGATTAGGAAACCTCACCCACTGAAGTCTACACACCCCATACACACCCTGGTTCAAGGTCTCCGCCATTCTCCCTCACCACCTTGGAGCTGCCCAGGGACGCCGGTGAGGGGTGCTGGGGCAGGGTTGGGCTGGGGCCCACCAGACCAGACAAGGCTCCCTTCCCTGGGAGGAATATGGATATGAGCAGAGTGACAGGAGTCGTTGGTAGTGTCCAGTGCACCCAGAAATTTCTACTTGCCTTTGATGAACCCAGGAGTTCACTCCTCAGGACTGTGAACTCTGTCTGACATCAAGTGGGGACCCTGGCTGGATGGAGCGAGGCCCAGGCATTCTGAGCCCCCCTGGGAAGCTGGCCACAGAGATTGTCTTCTGTTCAAGGATGGGAGTTGCTCCCCTGTGAGCTTGCTCTGGGGGAGCTCACAGTCCACACCCACGATGGTGGCCCCAAGTCTCCCTCAACGGCTGGAGACTCAGCAGCCACAAGCCCTACTCTCTGCAGGCTTTAACGTGACCAGCTCCTAACAGTTATCTGTGTCGATCAAAGTACCTGGGAGGGGGAACGCCCGTGGGAAATGCTTGGCCATCGTCCCCTGCCCACGACAGAGGCGGGCCAGCCTGGGAACTGCGGGGACTCCTGGTCACCACGGCATGATGGCACGGGAGGGACAATGGGATGCTGAGGGAGCTGCTGCTCTGGGTGGGGCAGTCATGTGTCCCAGGTGGAGATCCCCAAGCCAATCGTCTCCCCATGACCAGGACACACGCCTTGATCAGCAAGGGTGAACTTTCTGGATTCAAAGCCAAAAGTTTGAACATACCCATTAGGGAGGGACCATGGAGTTAGAGGTAGGTTTCCGTCGTGGTCCTAGCTTTTGTTCTGAGTGATGGTTGTCCAGTCTTTGTACATTAAAGAATAAAATAAGAAGCTAAAGAAGTCACAGGAGGCCTGAGGTGGACCCATAATGACGACGTGTCATAAACGAAGGATGGTGATTACCCCACAGTCCAATTCTGCGTACCTGAGATCTGGGAGAGAGAACGCAGGGATAAGTCACAGGAGGTCAGTGCATCGGGGCCTTCGTTAGGGAGCAGGGGGCTGGAACTCTTCATGACGCCCAGAGGGAATAGAGAGGAACTGAGTCTAATGAAAGTCTGCAACCCGAGTGAGTCAGGAGGCCCCTGTTTCTGACGCCCCCAGAGAAGAGTGGGCCAGTCTCCACCTAGACCCAGGCCTGGAGGCCCCAGGGACTAGGCCCTTTGGAAGTTCGCCCAAGTTCGCAGGGCCAGCCAGTGGGGGAGGGGTGCCCACGAGACGTGCTCACCCACCTGGCACTGTCATCACAGTTCAGACACCTACAGGCATCTCCCTGTCTCCTCATGACACCAACTGGGAGCCCGGTTTTGTGGGGCCCGAATTGGATACAATTTGGGGAGGCTTTTATGAAAATAAATGCAAATATACCAGTACAACATTAGGTACAAAAGCAGATATTTAGTTAGAGGCGAGGGCTATGCAGTATTTAAATCCATCAGTTCCACAGTAAATCTGGCTCTGGCTGGAGGGACCATTGCTTCCATTTGAGAGGCCGTAAAATTGGAGGCTTCGATTTGTGAAGCCCAAGATCAAACAGAGGGCAATGGGTTAACTAGGATTATAACTCAGATGGGCTCAGTGTGACTCAAATTACTAGTAACATCCGATAACCTCTGATGATGGTGGTGATGCGGGTGCCACGGTTCTAGAAAGATTAGTTACCTAGTTTGCATCGTAAAAAGATTTACACCAGGAGCCAATTAGGTTGGGTGTGTACGGGGCATATTTTGTGCCGGGGGCAGTGAGAGGCCCTGGGAAGACGGAGGGAGTGGAGGCAGACCAGGCCCTGCTGCAGGAGGCGAACGGAGTACGGCCGCCGCCACCAGCACCTGCTCTGGCCGCCGAACGCTGGTGCGAGAGAAGGTCGCAGAGCGAAGCCACTACGTTGTGTTTCCGTTGTGGTCCCAGCTTTTGTTCTGAGTGACGAGCTCAGGGGAGGAACCATGAGTGTTTAGGAAAGTAATTCGATGGGCGTTTGGAAGCGGAGCCCCGAGGGGCTTGAGTTGGAGGAAGACCCAGAGAGGTGGGTAGGAGCGAAGACATGGGGGGCCGGAAGGAGGCCAAGGAAAAGGAGGCGGAGGAAGGAGGACGGGCAGGCGGCATGGGGAGCGCAGCAGCACGTAGCCCCGGGGCGGGCAGAAGTGCCTGAGAGGCCCAAACCGGTGTCTGTACTCGGTGCGCTCCATTGTGTGTTCACAAAGTCCATCTCCGCCACGTCCCCAAGGTTCCGGGAAAGCTGGACGGCACACGTCGCCGTGAGGGGGTGGTGGGTGTGAGTGTGTGAGCATGTGTGTGTGAGTGTGTGTGTGTGTGAGTGTGTGTGAGTGTGTGTGTGTGAGCGTGAGTGTGAGCGTGTGA